>FTRY01000023.1:600000-874451 GCA_900157415.1 Armillaria cepistipes
ACGTCCTCAGCCACAAATGCAGCGCCGGAAGTTCAACGTCGGAAAATTCCTCGAGACTGAAGATGGCAGTTTCTATGTGTGAGAAAGTATCCTAGTCAACCCATGACCAGTCCTCTTTGCTTCAACGTCATCCACTCCGTTTGTACTTGGTCTCGACATTCATGAAAATAAGTTGATTGTAGTTCCGTCGTGAGTGAGGGATCAAAGTGAGCATCCATCACAAATTCCTGTAACTGCATTTTGAACGCCTCCAAGCCAGAGAGACTTTGAAAATGACGGACGTCTTCGAAGACGAGCTGCTAATTGAAACTGTTGTGGGCCTCCCACTGTTTGCTTCGATATTGACCATTCCCCGAGTTATGGGGATGTAAAGGACCTTCTTCGAGATGACCTTGAAATCACGGGAAAGCGAGGCGTGCATTGGGTCCGCCCTGAAAACTCAACGTCAACGCCATGCGACCTTGTGTGATGTAAGGCAGATGTTCGATGCGAGACGCTGAAGCACTTCCATCTAACGTAGCAGTTTCGCGTCTTGAATCCAGTACATCTTCCTCCTCGGATGTCATTGGCGGACCACCTCGGCCTACTGCCATCCTCTTCAACGCCCTTTCCCATTCTAATTGAGTGTATTCGTCGGCTATTCTTCATTGACGACAAACGTGCCCTGAAGTTGATATTTCTTCATCAGAAATGTAACATGTGATTTGGGTGTAGTAACCAAAGACGCCATGGCGGTGAGCTGTAGATTGAATGTATCATCAAAAATGATGATTGACCTTGGGCCATCGACTTCGGTAATGGACCGACGAAGTTCACGGAGAAGGGGACTGTAGATCGGCAGTTCCACGGTATTTGGCGCAACAACCTTCTACCTCCTCAGCAGAGTTTTGCGTCCTTCCCGGACCTTCCCCTTGCTGCTGCCTCAATCTTTTTCAGCTGCCTATCAACGCCACAAGATGTCTTTGTGAAGAGGACCGTTCTACGCTTTGATTGCCAGCCCCTTCGGGTCCTCTTCATTTGTTCCCATCCGAAAAAAAAGGAGGGGAGAGGGGGTTCTCGGGAAGGATGAATCTGGCGTATGGGCTACCACGATGTTCGCTGCAGAGGAAATCGAATACGTCGCGAAGGACATGAGCGGTGGTCTTCAGTCTACTTGTTTTTGCAACATGCTTTGAGACGGCCATTGGTTCTCACCGGCTATCAAGGTGCACATTCCATTGCCGATGGATTCCAGTTCGGCGGAGCAGTCGTATTGAATTTGTAATGTCGTCGTCATCGTCGATAGATTCTTTGTCCATCCAAATTATACTTAATAGGAAGACGTAAGCTCAATCGCAGATACAAGGAAGGGGAGAAACTTACTTGATTCTGTGTTCTCAAGGAGTAGATGCGCGCGACCACTCCTCGGAGGACCTGTCGGATAAGCGATGCCATTTGCTCCCTATTTGAGCCAATGAGAGGCGCGCGCGCAGTTTGTTACTCCAATGTCATAACTCGAGCGCAGTATTTAGCTATCTGGTCCGCAGTATGGATCCAGGCTGCCATGTATTCTGCAACATACTCGGTCGTTCCTCATAATCACGCTGATTGAATCATCTGCCCCAGAGTAAACAACGGGTGCCCGTCGCCACGTATGCCCACGAGTTTGTCCGACTTCGCCGAGCTCCACGTAGACGACCACAGCTGGTCACTTCTTCACCGTATATGTATGGTGCCGTGTCCTACAAAGAAAATCAAGGATCAGGTATCCATGAATACCAATGATAGAACTCAGACTCGCCTAGTATCCTTCTCTACGCCGGTTATCCACATTGAAGTTGCTCTTCACAGGCGATACAATCGCTGGTACATTGTTTATCCCCGTGCATACGGCATGGCGGATGGCTGGAAGCTCTTCGCTCCTCTGAACGAGTCTCAACTATCCGATTTGAGCACAGCACCCCCAAAACAAAGCTTGCACCACCGATTCTGGCTTCGCGAATGCCCTAGCGTCGCGTTGGCGGATTTGTTGGCTGCCACACCGCAAATCCTGAAGGCTACGGGAACAACGAGAAGAGTGAAAGGAGAGGATAAGGAAATAGAAGAGCCGCAGGTTGAAGTTTTGCTCAATGACGAGCAGCTCTGTCAGAGATGTGCATATTGTGGATGCTGGGAGTATTCGTATCCGGGCGAAACGAGATACGAAAAGGTCGCGCAAAGAGGAGAAGACGGGATCTACTGGTGCGGGGTGAGTGTCTTCTGAGAACCGGATGTGCCGGGTATTGCCAATCTGGCCATCCCTCAGCACTGCTACAGGGCGGCAGGTTTGCTCAACTCGAATTCTGCTTGGTGGAAGAACCCGCCAAAAGTTACTGACTATCCTTATTTTCAGTATAAGATGGGAAGAAGATCGTAGCACATACCTGGCACCTCTCCTACTACCTTTCCGTCGCCTTGTTCAAATCTTTGGATAAGTCATGGCTTGTGTTTAGGATCCTTTGATAGGATACGATGGCAGCAACGAATATGTATATTTTGTAGGATTCAATATAAGAACGGCACCAACGTTCGATGAGAGTATTACTGTATTCGAAGCAAGGGGTCAGTACAGCAAATATTAAAACAAAAGTGACCCTTACATTCGCCCGACATTGACCAGCTGCCCACGGCGCTATCCACGTCCCAGATTGTTGCGTATTGTCGTCGACGTTAATGGAAGAAAACGGATCGTCCGGATGGCGGGAAGCCGAAGGTGAGCAGATTTGTCAGCCAACCATCTCGGACCGCCGGACCGCCAGATCGCTGAACTGCTGACCAATACTTCCATTCCTTACCATCACCCACTGCAACAACGCTTGGTCGAATTTTGCCATTACATGGTATCGTGCTGCCTACATCACTAGATGCTTACCCTACAAATATCCCCCCGCCTTGATTTGCCAGGGTACTCGCAGCACGGGCACATCGCGCAGCAGGCAAGCCCAACATCTGCCATGTCTACGACCATATCTCTCCCTGATCGTTGCGACTTCGAAACATTTCTTGACAATTATTCCAACGCCCTTTCTGCGGATGCCAGGCCTGGAATGCAGTTGATGCGAGACGAATCTTACGATGCCCTGGTCTCGCGACTTCTCAACAAAACTACCCGTGGAAATCTCTACTCTCGAGCATCTCTCGCGGACAAGTTCTTCTCCCTAACAGTAGATGATCCTCCCCGGCTAACCTACAAAGATCAAATCGTTATTAGGCGGAGCCAAATCTTCTCCATCTTGCAGGAACATCATTTCCCAAGCTCGTCTCGTCGGATGTATGCATCTCTGCGGAAAACCTACTGCTTTATTCCTCGACAAATTGTCAACGAATACGTCAAATACTGCTCTTTGGGACGCACCGAGTTTTCCGGACGCAGATTACTGCGTTCTACTTCGTTCCTGTGCGACAATAATATCGCATCACAGTCTACCTGTCCGCATCCATCACCACCGCCTCAAGTTACTGCACCGGTTTCAATAGTCGTGCAATCTGAAGTCGAATATCGTTCTACAGCACCTACTCCCTCTCCCACTCGCCTATCGCAAGGCATTGTTTTGCCGACTCCTGGCATCACCCTGCGTTCGCCATCTGCTTCCTTTTCTTCTATTGTGCGCTCTAGGCGACAGTACTTGACGCCTAGTCCTTCCCGCCAAAACAAGCCTTCTTCTGTCACGGAACCACAGAATGAATGCTCTCGCTCCGATTATTCGTATGGCATCGTACGAGGATCGGAGCTGTTCATACACGAGTCTCTCTCGGATCGCAAAATCAAAGATGATGCCCTGCCTATTCATCCATCAGCCGTCTCTTGCGGCACTATGTCCTCTTCTTCCTCTCTCTCCCCAGCGCCCAAGACACCGCAACCCGAATTCTTTTCCAACGATCTTCCTTCTCCGGCGTTCTCTGATTTATCATTCATCTTTGCATCGCCAAGGTCTCCGCTGGCATCCAAAACCCTTCCTGTGCCATATTCCAACGAGCACGATGACGATGATTCTAACAGCGACCCGGAACTGGGAGCATCACTTGACGTGTATGGCGTTTGCGAGGCTTTCGCTATCTCACCACGGGCGCGGTAGAGTGGTAGGTCTATATAGTCTTTCGTTTAAACCCTTCATGACCCTCTCCCGTTAGGTTTGCCCTATATCCTTGTTTGTGTACCAACACTCTCGGCTCTAAGTATCAGTATCATTAGATTTGTTATCTTGAAAATGTACCCTCCTTTTGTCCGTGTGTGACCTTCAGCGTAAAGAGACCGTGGAGAACGATGAGTGTTTCAATACCCATAGAGTCAACGTGGGTAAGTGATGATGAGAAGTTCAGTGAGTCCGTCTGACCTCAGCTGTTTTTATCCTCATCAAAATTTCGAGGATCGAAAACATTGTAGTTCGATACAGGAGATATCAGACGATGATGTCTTACGTAGCAACTCATAACATTCTCAACTGCCGATCGTAGACAGGAAATTTTTACTCAATTAAAAAGTAGAGGAATCAGTGTATATATATCGAAGGGTCTAGTAATTCCAGTTATCAGACATCTGAAAGATGCGGGGAACTACGCTGTCACATGTAGTATTGCGAACTCAGTACCATTGTCTCTGCTCGTAGTATTCTCTGAGGTCTTCTATCAGACCGCAGTCCCGTTAAAGCTAGTACATATTGGTTCTCTCTCACACGTTGCAAATATCACTGGAAGGAAGTAAGTAAGTTTAATGGGGCTCTGATGGCGAACGACTTTTTTTTGATTCGATGTATTATCAATAATGATTCTGTCATGCAACAAACTTAGCCACCGTGCTGCGAGGGGAGTAGCTGAAACCTGGAACATATGAGGCACATTGTTTCGGTGGAGAAATCATCTTTCGTTAGTCGATGGTGCTCCTCAAAATATTAATGAGCGCTCGTACTCGCGGCCGTCCTTCGTACGACCATAAACTAAACAATACAAATTTGACGGTAAATTGTCACTAGTTTTGACTGAACAGCTATTTAAGTTTTGGGGGTGTCCTTAATACTCATTCTATGTGCCGCATGCCTGGAGCTCCACGGAGTCAACTGGCCGATGATAGCTGCAACGAGAGTCATCCAGATTCACAAAGAGCTTTGAGGTCAACAGAGACAGCACCGCAACTGTGCAAAAAAAAGGTGGGATCTTTCCCCCTGATGCGCGGTGACCGTTTTAACGGAGAAGATCGCGTTTCTCCGTGTACGAGTCGAGTGTGATTGCCTGCAGGTTTTCATGAAAGCACGTAGATCCGAATTTGTACAATGCCCGACCCAAGCCCGATAACCCCACTGGGGTGTGGGACTTTTGGAACGCAGTATTCTAAAAATAGGAACACCCTCTTCGGACACGCTCACTGGCATTTTTGAAATCTTGTGCCTGTTCTCAGTAAACACTTGTACCGTGCATGCCCGTTATTCCAACTCCTGTTCCCTATAATTCTCTTTCCTTCCTGAGATAGTCTTTACCTTGCTGAGTCACGATATCCTTCATGTCCGGATCTTAGCTCGACGGCGAACTTGAAAAAAAGTATGATTCATCAAGACCATGTTCCGAACTCGTAGAATCTGCCAGCGCGCGAAGAACTCCTATCTCTTCTTCTTCGGGATCGATATCAGCATATTTGGTCATTATGACTCAATGATCTGGTGCTGGATTCTAGTAACTCTGAAATCAATACCTATTTTCAGTCAAGTCGCGTCGTCACGGTCCCCTGTTTCCCCAAGTCATGTTTGGTGCAGTATAAAGCACTAGGTAGATTGTTGGGACTTGGGATATCCATACCCTGCCTAGCCGAGTACGCATGGAATAAGACCTACGCGTCCAGATCATCTCTCAAGGGCTACGATGAGCGTCCAAGAACGCGAAGATGGTGTGTCAATAGTTCAAGTTGTCCCATGATTGCGTACTGACAAAATGGTCATACAAAGTGAAACCCCTTGTCATTGCTTTCAACACGTTGCAGGTGTTAGGTCTCGTGCTTCTGCTGGCTTTACTTGCACCCGCCCTATTTTCGTCGAACATCAAAAGGACAGCGACCTGGTTCGGAATGATTGTCTCCGGCATCATCTATTGCGCTTCTTACTTGATCTTGATGTTCATCGGGAGGCAGGGCGGCTCAGAGCCGTCCACAGGAGTGTGTCTCTTCCAGGCTTGTCTGGTCCATTCGACTCCCATTTTGTAAGCATCCATGTTCTTTTTCCCAAGGCACCGCATACTCAATGGTGCTTCCTAAGTGGTATTTCTTGCGCGCTTGGTTTTGTTATGGACGTCAGTGAATCATATGGTCACTGCTACTCTGCTGAAGAGAGCCCTAGTTGTCGGTGTCTTTCTTCTGTACGTTCTTGGGGAAAACCCCACCTCGAGTTACTCCGATTATTGTAAGCTTTGCGTTCGATTTTATATTACTCTGTGCTTAGATCTACCCAGCTTCTTGCATCATCGTCTCTCCTGTTCCTGATCGGTGTTTTGGAAACTCTTGCGGTATGTATATTCTTCAATCTTCATCGACCATACGACTGAGTTCTTTATCCATAGATGGGCCTGGAGAACCCCAAAGATGTTGGACGCAATGGATCACACTTATACTGCCATATAACTACTCCGGAAATGTGAGTACCAATAACCCGTATTACCTGTGAGCTCCCACATAATTGTTACGGACCTAGTATTCTTGTATTTTGTATCCTTGGAGTCATCATATCCTTCGCGACGATAATCGCTGAAGGTAAAAAACGCTCCAATATTCGACATTGCTCAAGTTCATGTCCGCTGACTTTGAAATGTAGTTGCCATGGTAGTCATTATGCGGAAGACTATAGTCAACCTCAGGCGTCAGTCCAGTTCCCCCAACATCGAGCTTCCGACATCTCTTCTTGTACGCTTGTTTTCATTTTCCGTGTGTATATGCTTTGTACTATGGTGAGCATCTACGAATGTTAACTCCTTCAACTGAAGTAAATTCTATGAGAAAGCATCAACGTATATTCCCTTGTTGGACCATCCAAGGGCAGCGCCCTTTCTGCGTGGTATTATCTTCTGGATACTGGTGCGTGATTAAGAATGGCCAAATGTCCTAGAATACGACTTTCGAATCAGCGCCAATCGGTATGGTTGTGACTTTTGCCACCCAGAAAGTACGTCGCGTCGTATTTTTCTTCTCTGCTAATTTTGTCAACATTTATGCCGACAGGACATCTTGTACTTTTACTTTCGATCAGAATCCTGATACCATGCAGCAGTGGTGAAAGATGATAGGTAGGTTTGTAGATGTTGGCAGAAACACGGTGCTCCGAAGGATAAGATCTGGATAAGATAGTCCTCCTTCAGTTTTCAGCCCATGAGAGAGTAACCTGGTCGCAGCCAGATATGTGATGCCTTACAGTACCCAGGTACATACTACACGGTACTCGATAGCAGTTACATAGGTGAAGATTTGGCAGACGATCCGATCCAGTCACTTGTTAGCCTATACAATATCAATGCTAGTCATCTATATTTAGCGAATTACGAGACGCATGAGCCTGTGTGCTACTCCAGCCAAAAAATTTCAAGTCCCTTCTCGACATTCAACAAGCATGATCAAAGCGTGATGGCAAGATGATGCTTAGGAGGTCAAATCCGCAGGATGAAATATGATGGCCATTCCATACACGTCAAAGGGGAACAGTATTGAATTCATTTATATTCTTTCGACATGATCGTTAGTAGACAAAGCGGCAGTTGTAGACTCCGCTCATCCGGCTATGTCGGCGGGGTCGGTACTTGACTGTCGGAGTTTGTGGTCCCAGACAAGAAATCTTCCCGGCAACGCTTAGACTCGCTAGCCAGTCCCGTTCACAAGCCTTATTCCCTATATGGGTTGTTTGGTAAATTATTTGTTTGGTTGTTTATTTGGTCGGCGAAGTTTAGCTTGTGAAGGGACTGGGCAATTCGGAGACACTTTTGGGGGCCCTGCCAAAATGTGACATTGGACTTAGAAAAATTTCGTTGATCTCCCCTTCCCGCGCATGCTCGCTGGCCACCCTGCCTCAACGACCCCACTACAGCTTATGAATGGTACAATACATGCTAAATACACATTATATTGTTGTTTTCCGTCGTTCTAAAATTTATTCTATGAATTTTCTGAAATTTGAGGTTGTTTCAGTGGGCAACTAATCTGGGAGCAAATATGCGACTCTGAAGGGCAATTCACACTTAAAAATCATTGTGTGGGCTAGTTTGGATCATATGAATGTATAACACTTGAATAGTCAGTGCCAGGTGCAGAGGAAAGAGGCGTTCCAGCTGCCGACGAGGCGAATTTTTCTAAGTCCAGTGTCACAAAAGCGTGACCCCCAAAAGTGTCTCCAATTTGCCCAGCCCCTTCGGTAACCGTGATCAGCGAAGCCACGTGTGCTTGCCGAAGGTGGCTGGTGCACGAGCCTAGGCAACGCTGACCTTTAACTTCAATCCACTGCACGGGGGATTTCTTCCCTAATAGCGATTCATTTTCGAGGATCCACAAATCTCGAATTCAGTGTCTCTTCCGGAGCTTAGACTTTTCATTGTATCGACATCCTACCTCCGGGACCAAGGGGAATGGTAATGTACCGACCAGAAACTTTTAAATCCTGTCACGGTGAGTGTTCTATTATCTAAAGGACCAGTTTGGTAGAGGGAAGGTCAACCTGCGTTTCTGTTTTGGTTTTGACAAAGGTGTTGGTGTTGTTACCGGCACAAGGGGCTCATGGATTCTTCGTCACAGGCATCCTGGCGATGATCATTCCGCTGATTTCTTTTTGTACTGACACAAAGGCGAAGTCATTAGTAAAGAGCCACTGGCAACCGTCGCTGAGCGCAGATCTCCTTGGAAAAGCTTCTTTTAGACTATATAAGATACGAGCCATCGATAGAGTCCCTCATCGATTCCAACCACCATGAAGCGAGGTTTCTTGCTTACTGCGAAGGCAAAGCGCGAACCAGCGATTCCGACCGATGCCTCCAAATCGGCAACGAAGAAGTCGACAAATTGCCCGAATCCACCTAAGTTTGTTCAAGTCACGTCTCTCTTGCGCTCGCTCGCTTAAATTTATTCACTGAGTATTATATAGTTTCTGCAGATGAAATGCTAGACCATGTCTTCAAGCATAGGAATGTCAAAGGGTACTGTTTCTCTATACTGTGTCTTGATGTCAAAGAGGTTAACGAATTATCGACAGATGAACTCAATAAGGAGACCGAAAAGCTGGCGAGTGCATGGGGATTGACGGACGACGGTCTAAAAGGTATGTGTCGGTGTGCGTTGTACAGTATGCTGTACTTACACCCCTTACATAGCCATGGACACGGTACCCGATGAGAATGATCCTGGTTCATTCAAAGAGGACGCGCCCCATGCGGACGACGAGACCTGGTGCAACGTGCAGGTCCCCTCCCCTGGAGGATGGTCCCAATGCTTGCTATCTGGCTATCTGAAGCGACGGCTTGAGCGTATCTCCGGTTTTCCTTGACCTCTGAAGGAGACGAAGGATAAAGCCTACGTCATCTCTTCTGCACCAGGCAAAGGACTCGGCATGTTCGCAGCGCGCAAAATCAAGATGGGTGACCTCATCGCTGACGAGAGGCCTTTGATGGTTGTACCTCTTGCTCCTGTGGGACTAGCAGCGCCTCCTATACTACAAGGTATGACGAAGGAGGAGGTGAACCAAGCTATTCTGGATCACTCAGAAGGGATCATGCGCCCTATTTTTGAGCGTATGCATGAGGAGAATCACAAAGGATTCATGGAGCTTCATAATAGCCACCTCCATGACGGAAGTGGACCGACCTTGGGCGTGATTCGGACGAATGGCTATGGCCTCGGTGATGACCTGAAAGACGAAACTAGTATGTCGTCAAATCTGCCGTTAATGATAGTTACTAATGCATGCTACGAATGGTAGAAAATGTGGAATTGGTATCCAAGTTGAGCACGGATGAAAGTAAGTCGTTCGTAACTCTTCTATATATACGGCTAACATTGGGTTACGAAGAACTGAAGAACACGATTGGCAAGTATACCAGCGTCTACAACACTCTATCCAGGGTAAATCACAGGTCAGACAGCGTCAATTCTTTATACAATTTCCTGGCTCTGACGACTATTCTAATGCAGTTGTTCCTCGAACGCCCTTCGCAAGTTCTACATGTCCTCATTCTCTATGCAGCTTCGCGCAGCTCGGGACATCGAGGAAGGCGAAGAAATTTTCACCGCTTACACGGACATTCTCCTGCCAGCTGCTGAAAGGGCGAAGGACCTTGCACCCTATGGCATCCAATGCACCTGTCGGGCCTGCCTCGACTGCACTAAAAGTGATCCCATTCGCGCCGCTGTGAGCAACCGGAAAGCCGTGACCGTCCCGATGGTGCGAGAGGAGGGGGTGCGACCCGATGCCTGGATCGATCCTGCTGTCAAGACTCTGGCGAGGATAGAGGAGGAGGAGCTCCAAGGATCACCGGCGTACCACAAGACGTTGCATCAGCTATACAATGCATACGTGAACCAGAACGACGAGAAGAAGGCGCTGATGTACGGCGAGAAGCTGTGGGTCGCTGCTTTGGCGGCTGGGGAAAAGCGGTACGAAACGTTTAGGAATGCAGAGCTGATGAAGAAGTCGCCGCAGTGGATGATGGCGAAGATGACGAAGGGGATGCCTTTGTTGCAGATGTTTTTATGAAGACCTCTGGCACGAGACTACGCTACGGTCCTAAAAATGTGTAAATTCAATATTTCTTGATCAACTGTCGCGAGCGAGCGAGTGGTTCAGTCTAGGCTCATTTCTGGTTCCTTCGGGGAGTGTTTGTACGAATATTATAGCGAGTGCCGCGACGGCATGGGCGGGCCGGCGTTACCTTGAACTTCGACGCTCCAAGTCCACCAGAGCTTCTCCAGTATTCCCCCCGCGTTTCCTCCTCTAATCATGATTTTGATTGCTTGTAGACTTTTTCGTGCCCTATCGATATCCTATTCCCGGGATCGATGGAAATTATTTCTGGCTTGAGTGATTGACTTTCGACGCCCTCCTAGTAGAATCTATCCGAATTAGCAGATTGTCAAAGGTCGGTTTGCCTCTACAGTCCTCTTCTTTGTGCGTTTATATTCTTCTTCAGATGCTTTGAAATCACCGGTTTTATTTCTTTACTAGCCCAAAACGATCCGTGAACAAAGGTTAATGATAACCGTTGCCGAGCGCAGATCTCTTTGGACAGGCAGGCTTCTTTTGGACTATATAAGAACGAGGCATCGATGAAGCTCCTTCGATACCAACCACCATGAAGCGCGGTTTCCTCACTACTGCAAAGGCCAAGCGTCAGCTTTCTGCCTTGAATCCTGAGAACACCGAGAAACCGATGAGTTTGCCAGCTGGCTCCGTGGATGACTTGAAAGACCTGAAAATCGTCGATGGTATGTCGTGCATGTCGTTCATGTGTAATATATCACTGAACGAATGTTATACAGTTTCTCAAGAAAAGTTTCTGGACCGTTTGGTGGAAGGTAAAGGCATTACAAAAGGTATCTCTCTGACGTCGCCCTGGAGTGTTGGTGAGGCTGATGAATCGTTTACAGAGCAGCTGAAGAAGAAAGCTGCTCCGGTGATGGACACGATGGGATACACTGACGAAGACTTCGAGAAAGGTAAATGTCTGTGTGATGCCTGTGATACCGGCCTTAACCGACTCTACATTAGCTTCTGCCTCAGCGCCCGACGACGATGATGGTACCTTTGTAAATACACCTCATGAGCACGACGATCTTTCGCACCACGTGCAGATCCCCTTCCCTGGCGGGTGGACCCAATGCTTGATATCTGGATATCTTAAGCGACGACTCAAGCACATCTCCGGGTTTCCGAGACCTATAAAGCAGACGGAAGACAAGGTCTATCGTGTCTCTTCGTCCCGGGGTCATGGGTTAGGCATGTTCGCGACGCGCAAAATCAAGATGGGCGACCTCATCGTCGACGAGAGGCCTTTGATGGTTGTGTCTCTGTCACCCAATGGTGTACCAGTGATCCGTATGAAAGAAGGCCTCACGCCGGAGGAAAAACACCAGTATCTTCTGTACCAATCCGAGGGTGTCATGCATTCTGTCTTTGTGCGAATGTCCGAGGAGAGTAAGAAGGTGTTTAAGGGTCTCCATAATAGTCATTTGCACGATGGGACGGGTCCACTATTGGGTGTGGTTCGCACGAATGGATACGGCCTTGAGGATGACCTCAAGGATGAAACTAGTAGGTTGCCACCCTTGTTGGAGATGATCTTTTCTGACGCATCTTACCTAACGATAGAAGAGACAGAAAGGTTATTAGAGTCGACCCCGGACGATTGTACGTTTGTCTGCAATCTTTCTGTACCTAGCTAACCGTGACTAGTAGTGAAGTGCAAAGTTGGCCGTTATACCAGCGTCTTCAAAGATATTTCGAGGATCAACCACAGGTTAGAAACTCTTCCTTAGCTCGACTGTCCTAGCACTAACACCATCATGACAATCTAGCTGTTCGCCAAACACGCATCGCAAGTTCTACATGACCTCCTTCTCTATGCAGCTTCGCGCAGCTCGAGACATCGAAGAAGGCGAGGAGATTTTTACTAATTACACTGGTATTCTGCGGCCAGCTGCGGAGCGCGCGGAAGACCTCGGGATCTATGGTATCAAGTGCACCTGCCGCGGCTGTCTCGACCCCGCCAAGAGCGACCCTATCCGCGCTGCCGTCCTGAACCGCCCTTGCGTGACTGTTCCGAAAACGCGAGAAGCAGGAGCGCGCCCGGATGCCTGGATCGATCCTGCGGTACAGACTCTGACGAGGATCGAAGAGGAAGGGTTGGAGGGATCGGAAGAGTATTACAAAACGCTGCACCAGCTGTACAACGCGTATATGCACCAGAACGACGAGAAGAAGGCGCTGATGTACGGGGAGAAGCTGTGGATGGCTAATCTGGCTGCGGGGGAGAAACGCTACGATGAGTTCAGGAAGGTAGAGCTTATGAAGAAATCGCCTCAGTGGATTATGGCGAAAAAGACGGGAGGGTTACCGGTGGTACGGCCGTTCAGCTGAGGCAGGTCGCAACACATACGCATCGATCGTTCTTTGGATAACTGCAGATATCACGGTGGCGACTCCGGCCTTTACACGTATTCTGCATTATACTTGCTTGCTTCATTTATAAGAGTAAGGTTATGCAAATGGATGTTCTCCCTTGACGCTGGCCAACAATGAAAGTATTATTCAAGTCACAGTATCGTCAATTTCTCGAAGAATTTAATGGGCTTAGGCAGCGCCCGTTACTAGAGAGGACCAGCGACTTAGGCATCGCACGATATTCAATTCATCCTTTATAGCTTGGGAGCTATCGATATCGATCGTTCCCGCTAGTCTTTGAACGAAGCTATAACAGAGACCTGAACCCTATAATTCTTGATGCCGAAACCGCTGGGCCCTGCTCATAAAGGGATGGTCGACAGCTAATGTTGGTTATGCTGGCCTCGTTCCTTGGGACCTTCGTGAACGGAGCGATGTTTGGGGTAGGTACTCACGAGCTACGGTCACGAAGGCCTCCATCGTTTTAGTAATTCTTCGCAATACGTACACGATCGAATGAGAACAAATGGGGACATTTTCCAGATATACCAAGTAAAACACCCGGAAAATATTCAGGAAGAACTTAGCGAAGCAATTAAGGACAACGATATCATCAGATCTGCAGGCAGCAGGATGACTACAATAGACTCTAGAGGCCCGACCTTGCAAGTTCAACCAAGTGGCGACTTGCCCAAGATAACTTGATTTCCACAACAAAAAATTTACAGGTACAATGGATTATAGACTTTGTCCGCAGGTTCTCTAAATGGCAGGGTGTTTGTCAAAGGAGTATGTGCAAGGGAATAATGAGAAGTCACCATCCGGGCGCGGCATTGTCCGTGATGACGGACGCCACACGACCACGTGCCGTTCACAAGTTTACTTTGCCCTACCTTGCCACTACCTACATTGGGATCACTATTGTTCTACGCGACCTTAAAAACGCGTCAAAATGGCCGCCGCTGTATTTTTCCTTGACCCCCTTCTCTCGTTCTACCCCTCTCAATTTTTTCCCAACATTACTATGTCTTCGAGTGTTGCGGATGATGGCAATGCTCTGCCCCCCTCGCCAGGGAGGAAAACTCCACCGAACGGATCTCGCGCTGAACAGATACTTTCCTCTGTGCAGAGTACTCCACTTAGCAATCACGCCCCAACCGTTAATCCCGCAACCAAGGCGGATCACCATGTCGGCCATTTCGATCGATACATTGAAGAAGATCTCAGAGAACGTGTCTTCATGCACGCCGAACATTTCTTCCCAACCATTCTCCATCTTCCTCGTGACTGGAAGACCAACGGCGAGATAAAGAAGCAGATGAAGGCGATCAGAGACAACCCTGTATTCAAACAGCATATGCAGACCTACGTCGCCTTATGCGACGAGACTAAACCTGGGGAAAAGTTGTTCTACCATCCCTACGGCGTGATGTGTAATAGCGCGTTCGACGTTCTAGGTGCCACCGACAATTCTGGACTGGGAATCTATCGACAAGACGCGAAGCCGGTGCTTGGCAGCGAGGAAAAGAATGTCCCTGATACCTTGGGTGTTCTTCGCGTCATGTTCACCAGCTCAGAAAACATCGTCGATCAAATGAAGGATAATGGGCCCAAGCATAACTTTTCTTGGGCGCAGGCAATGCATTGGCAGGAATTCAAGCCCAAACTGTCCTTCCTCGACGAGGGGACCGATGCTAGGTACAGAGTTCTGTCAGATGGTGAGTGTCATCTTTTCTTCTGATATTCTTCTGGCTAACCGCTCCACTCAGCCGGCAAGGATCCTCGGGGCGAAGTGCGAGGTAAAACCACTGTACACCGCGACCCTGGTAGCATTCTGCCCCCTGTCACATCGTCGCGTCTGGGATCCACCTCAAAGAAGCGTCGCTCTCCAAAGGAACCTCCACATGCCTCCAAGCATGCTCGCTCTGGGACAACGCCTGACGTTTCGGATGCCAGGAATAGGTCGGAAAATTCGACGGCCCTCAGCTCTCTCAGAGAAGGAGTCACTGCAGTAGACGAACCGACAACGGAAGAAGAAGAACAATCTCAGGCTCGCCGTAAAACGATAGTCCAATGTGGCCGTTACGCCCTCGAGATCCTGTCCAGCGCCGGCTTTCGTACTCACTGTATTGGTGCTCTCGTTACGGTGGGACGCATACAACTCCTCTACTACGATCGCTCTATCATCATAGTCTGCAAACCGATTGATATGTTCAAATCGGTAAATGACTCTGAGGCAACTACCACAGTGATAACAGACGAGTTCGGCGCACTGCTTATCGGATTGGGTCGACTTACGCTCAAGCAGCGGGGCATCCAAGAACAGTTTTGCATTGACAGGGCTCTCATCGAGAACTACGAAACGTACATGAAACGATGTGGCACGGTTGGAAAAGATTTCGATCAGAGAGATATCTTCAAAGGAGTGAAGCTTCCTCTCAAGCTGAGGTTGGGTAAAGACGACAATGAGATTAAGGTCACCCTTGGCCGGATTGTATCACGCCAGCCAGCTATCATCGGTCGCCACACTTGCGTCGTCGAAGCTGAATCGGACTACAAGGGGTGGAAGGATAAAGAATTGGTCATCAAGATCAGCTGGCCTGCTGTCGAACGAGACTCGGAGGCCTACTTGGTGGAGATAGCCAGAGAGAAGGCGCGAACGATGAAGACAGGGAAGAAGCCAGACTGGGCCCTAGACCATTTACCCGACATTCTCCTTTGTCAAGACTTTGGCTACGACGCAGATTCTACTCAGGCAAATATCGCGGCTTTCTGCAAAACGGCAAAGTGTGCAGAGAATGAGACGATTGATTACGAGCACCGTGTCTGTCGAATCACCGTTCAAGAGAAGTTGTATCCTCTTGAACAACTGAGGACGGTTGAAGAGTACGCTCAAGTCTTTTTCGACATTTTGCAAAGTGCGTATACCGTTCTCACTTCTAAATTACAATTTCTGATCATCGTCTAGTTCACAAATGGCTGTATGACCACCCGAGGATTCTCCACCGGGACATTAGTCCAGGGAATATCATGTGGCGCCGAACCGTCGACGGTCATATACGCGGTGTTCTCAACGATTTCGACTTGTCCTCCCTCCGAACTGCTACGCGCCCTTCATCGGCGCAACGCACCGGAACTCTGCCATACATGGCCTATCACCTCCTCGCAAATGGAAACCCGCCCAAGCACCTCTATCGACATGATATAGAGTCCATTTTCTACGTCATTCTCTTGCTCTCTTGTCGTCACAAGTTCGTGCCTAAACCAGACTCTGAGCCCAAGATCGATGAACGCCAGAAAGTTCGTTCTGTATTCGACTTGTGGTACAAACTCAGTCGTGAGGCTTTGAACCACCAGAAAGGCAATTTTCTCATGGGAGATAGCTGGCCCACTCCTACAGTGAACGATGGTTGCACTGGCTTTCAGCCCTGGGTCCTTGGCCTTCACGAACTGTTCATGAAAGGACTCAGTTTTCGGAAACACTATAACATGTTCCATAAAGAAGGTGACAAGGACGAATTCGACGACGAAACTCTGCAGGGTTGGGTTTCATACTCATCAATCGTCGAAACTTGTGGAAAGTTTGCTGGTTCGTCTCTCGTAGTACGCAACGACCAGCTCGAAGTGACTGTTTAGTAATGAAGTCGTCGCTGTCAGATCCAACGACTCATGTCTGTAGCTTTATGTATTTTCGTCCCGCTTATATATCTTGCACTTCTTTGCGACAGAGTGACAGTTTAGGGACTTCGAGGATTGAAGACTCGGCATTGGTCGCGCGATGGATACTTACCGCAAGTTCAATTGGTACGTTCAGCATTAAACACGATCCTACCTGAGACCCAAAACGTCAGATGAAAGGAGCTACCGATGGCTAATCTGGCTGCAGGAGATAAGCGTTACGAGACATTCAGGAATCCAGGGGATGAATTTGGCTCGGGGAATGTGATAAGTGTGGGACTGGTAGTGCCACGATTGTTCATCCGAGGCAATTTGGCAGTTTAGAACATCGCTTTAGGGCCCTTTCCTTTGGTACGCGACGAATGTCAACAGGAAAGATTGCATCTCCATGTTAAGTTCCCCCTGATAGACTTACTGCGGGAACTTGAAGCCAAGCATGACGATCAAATATTGTCAGGAAGGCAGTACATTGTAAAGTATGTTGTACTAAGCCATGGTAAGAATCAGGGTGGGACTTCGGAATACTCGCTAGTCAAGGGAAAGGGGAATGAACGGAATGCCTCACCCGAAAACTTGCCTTGCAGTGCATTTCGACTTTGAGCGCCCTGCCGTGGATTAAGGAGGCGGTGATGTAGAAAACAGCCCGTTTACATTCAGCCATGCAAGAAATCTTAGTATCAATACAATCATTCTCTTATCTATGCTTCATCAGCACCGTACATAGGCCAAAAACCACGTCCACTCACCGTTCTTTGCCTATCTTCAATTTACATATTTTTCCCGGCCCTCACCAGTTTCAGTTTATCCTCCGGCACGCCATACCGCTGCATGAATTCCGCGATAACTTCTTTGCTAACGCGGAATCCAAATCCTCCCGCCCCGGTGTGTAGATTGAAGTATGAGCCATCGCCCCCAGCGTCGATTTTCTCAACAGTACCATTTACCGTTTCAGAGGCGTTTTCCTTCCACATGAGCCTCTGGTCCACAACCGCGAGGAAATAGCCTGTGGCATGGTCGGTACCATACGCGATTTCGATTTTACCCTGTTCGATGGTATAACGGGTCATGGTTTCTAGCAGAGGATCAGCCAAACGACGAGTCCGAGTAATTAAGAAGGAGTGGGACTGACCTTTGGGTGGGGGGAAGGAAGGTGGGGGAAGAATCGCATCGAAGCATCTTTTATGGTGGCCCAGGCCAATCAGTTCCCATACGAAACTTCCCAAGACGCTGGTATAATTGAGTTCCATAGGCGCTCGGGACGGTCTGAACTGGCGATCAATACCAGATGGGTGGTATGTTACGTCTATGGCATGGCATTCAATCGCGGCTCCCTGGCAGCCTTGAGAAACACTTAAGTGCGAGATGTCAATACCAGTTTTTAAAAGTTGCTAAGGCGACCGGCGATGTTAGGCGCTGCATGATGTTGAATAATTCATCATGAAAGCCCCTTCACGGCCTGGGGACCGTTGTCAGTAGATTGGCCAGGAATAGGCCATCTTACAGGCAGATGTTCAATTCAGCGCCGTATAACTTTTACTGTCAAGCTTGGGAAGATAAGATCGGCTATGGACATATGAGTGTTTGCGATTGCAGAGACTACTCATATTAGTCTCTGCAGTGACGCAGTAACAATGACACTGGAAGAGGGAAGGATCAGTAGATGTATGGACGTAGGGTCATACTGTCCCTCACCCTCCAGATTCGTAAAATGACATTTTGTTTCTCCTTATTTTTCTGCCGTCGGAAGACGGCGATGTTTACAGGAAGGAGATGCAGTGCATAGGCACCAACTCTCGCTACCCTCCGTTTTGAATGATGTTCCCAGGATATTGAGCCTAAAGATTTGATGAAGCTCCGAGTCGAAAAATGCAGTATCAACGTGACAACACTACATCTGTCGGCCTCGTAAGTCTGTCGCCGGCCATCATCCCAGTAACGTTGGTATGCCGAGTCTTTTTGACGTCAAGAATAGCATTCAGTCAGTCAAGAAGCTTTCAAGTATCAAGTTGAGTGCGTACGATGTTGCGCCCTTTTTTTACCATCGCTCTCCTCTAATCTAATGTTTATTTCTTTGGTCAAACCTTGTACGATGACGCTATAAAGAGGAAACGCATCTTTCTGTTTTCAGAGTGAGCGTATACATTCGAGACTGACCGAGAACTCAAAACTTCGATTGACATCCGAGTCGTTAAGTAGCCGACTCGGAGCAGGGCGGCTTGACCACGTGTCCGTCGGCAACCTGCGAGTGTTACGTTCAATGTTCATCTCGAACCTCAACGTACTCAGACATTGCCACTGGCTATAGCCTCTAAGAAACGGGCTATGCCACAATGGCCATACGAAGCATAGAAAATAAAGGTAAGTAAGCCTCCTGCTCGTCATCATTAGTGTCGAGTCATTTTTGAATTCTAGTGACCTTTACGTGCCGTCGCTACAATTATTCGGTATATCCAGGAATTCATATGGTCGATTGCCATGAGAATACATTTATGTCATCATTTTGGCAATTCTGGACTCAGTGAAAAGGCCGTGGATGCTGCAAGACCTATTTTCTAACCACCACCATGTCCTCGAACTTTGGCACCTTTTCACCCAGCAGAAAGGAAAGTTTCCCTCCTCAGAACATTAACGAGATTCTCTCCTTCGTCCACGATTCAAACACCCTCAAAAGCTGCACCCTAGTTTGCCGAGATTGGGAGTCCACCGCGCAGCTATACCTGTTTTCCGTGGTGCACGTAGGTGGTCACCCGCCACCTCGTCGCCCCAATCCATACAATATACCCCATCCGCTCATCCCTCTCCATGAACTTCAGATATTTAGACACCAGGGCTTTATCAGGGAACTCCGCGTACTGCAGTCTCCCGGCAATGCCTTCCTCCAGCAGCTCCAGGTCGTCATCGACAACGGGGATTTCAGGAGGCTCAAGGCGGTGATGCTAGATCAAACCAGTCTTACTATGACCGGCAGGGCTATGACCCAAATCCCGAGGTTAATCCTGTCGAATGTCAGTTTCGTTGGGCCTAATGGGCTACTGGCGCTCGACTTTTCGCGGTTCAGTTCCTTGGAGGATCTGCGGTTTGAAGGAATAACATTTCTCCCGCCGCCTCCGCCTCCGACTCCTCAGGGACCACCAGCAAACACGCCTATTCCACTACAGCTGAAAACGTTGGTGATTCGGTCGTGCACCAATGATGTTTACGCAAAGCTCATTAAAGCTCTCCTGCTTGCCCACTCCCCTGTGGACATCGAGCACTTGAGTCGGTTCGATAATCACGATAACCAACTCATATATGTCGAGAACCCGCCGGGCTCGAATATCTGGGTCCCGTGTTCAAACACCCTAAGCACGGCGTCGGAGGCTGTTGGTTGCCTGCTGCAGAAGAACAAGAATTTACAGCACATCAGTCTGCATAATGTTCATGGTCAAACTGGTACGTAACGCTCACAGCACTCCGAGTCATTCTCGCCTAATGGGTAGTAACAGAACTTCTCACGCCTACTTTGTTTCGTGGGCTGCGGTCTCTTGTATTGCCCATGGAAGTCCCCAAATTGAAAGAGTCTCTCCAAAAGCTCTGTAACCTTCTCGAGTCGAGGTCCCCCGAGTCAGGGCCCTTGACATTGATTTTCAAATACCCTTATTTCACAGCGGACATATTACGATGCAGCCATGAATGGATATCTCTCGACAAACTCACCGACTCTCGTGTAGTGAAATTAGCCATTTTCATGGAGTATCCAGACGACGTCTGTTCCTTGGAGGGGACCTTCCAAGTCGCTGCACCGCTACAGTTTGAGCAGTTTCTTTCTAGAAGTATGGCTAATGGAGCGTTGCGATTTGGGTATGAGGGTGTGTACTATTGCTCCCTTTCATAAAATTTCAAAGGACTGACATTGTGCAATCCAAAGGTTTCAATACTATTGATGACTTCTTGGAATGATAGACTATTCGTACACTGAGTGACGTCTCGAATACCCTTATGTCACGCTGAAAGAATTCTATACATAGTGCTCAATGTCCAGGACTCCGGGTTCAAACGTGATCTTTTATTTCGCTTTGGATTGTCCACCAAGACGTCAGTCCAAGGATCATCATGTGCAGTACTTCGGGGAACTTGCGAGATGTGTTCAGGGAACAGCTACGTTGAATTGAGAATCCAGACCCTTTAGACGTGTCTCTGATCTTACCTGTGGTTCACCCTGGAAAGATCTTTGAAAATGATCGTGTGAGTGTCTTTGGTACCTAGAGGAATACAGTGGGTTATACACTTCCTAAGACAGCAGACGGCATACCGGCATTCGAGGTTAATCGAGATGTCTCTTCAACGATATGAATCAGAGTATTCCCAACAAGTGCATTCACCGACTTACCAGCTTCATCTCCGAAGACATATCCATTCGTGCTAATCACGCCCAAAATTGGACCACTTCCATCGCGCCGGTGGCTATTATCCGTCCTGAACCGCCCTTGCGTCTCTATTCCGATGGTGCGAGAAGTGGGAGCGCGCCCGGATGCATGGATCGATCCTGCGATGCAGACCCTGGCGAGGATCCAAGAGGAAGGGCTAGAGGGATCGGAAGAGTATTACAGAACGTTGGACCAGTTGTACAACGTGTATGTGAACCAGAACGATGAGAAGAAGGCGCTGATGTATGAGGAGAAGCTGTGGGTGGCTAATCTGGCTGCGGGGAGAAACGCTACGATGCGTCCAGGAAGGTAGAGCTTATGAAGAAGTCGCCTCAGTGGATGACGGTGAAAATGATGGGAGGGTTACCAGTGCTACGGTTGTTCATTTGAGGCCAGACTACAATTCTTGAAAGTACGCGATGACCGTTAACAGGAGGGATGGCATCTCTTTTTCGCCAGGTTGAGTTCTGTTTGCAAATAATTCTCATCCCAAGTATCTCGTAAGATCTGTACGACAATTGCGTACGTCTGAAGTTGTACCAAGTAATGGTCATCAGGGTGTGAGACTTTTGGAAGGCAGGATTCTATTAATAGTACACCCGCTTTCACATCTGAGCGATCGTGCACTGCATCCCTCCTGCCCTTCCCTTTGATGCGGCTGCTTGAGATGGCCTCTGGGATACTGATTCGAGGTATCCTTGGAAATTCCTGATCTATGATATGTCGAGGATATGGTTTCACAGGCACTTGAGCCGACGACCATGCCGCCTTCTGTTTTACCTTATTCTGATTTTCGTATCAATCATTACCGTTTCTTGGCTTCGTACCACTATCACCTACGTATCCGTCCACGAATATACGTTCGTTCGAGCCATATCCGTCACATCCTTTGTGCCTGCCGACGGCTATTCCCAACATGATATGAAATGGAGGGCCGTCGCAGAGCGCGGCATATCCGAGTCCTGTGGGGATGGGGGAGTAACGATGCCATAAATTTGGTGCGACATGATGCATGTTACGAATTTAAAAAAGACAAGATCATTGGGACTTAGAATTGCCAGGGCCCACCATCCTCTCTTCAGGTAAACGAGCGTTGACAAGGTCATAGTACCCTGGAAAGATCACGAAGCCAAAGACCGACTGCACCGGAATGCCGTGACAAAAGATCCTGCAACACCAGTTAGGAGGATAGGCACAGCTGGGATGCTGACCCCGGTAAGAGGGGCGACATACTAGAACATACATCCCATCCAACGCCAACTTAGGATCGCAGAACAATCACCATATATTACGTTCAGCGGGACCGGTAGACGTGCCCATCAAGGAGCAGGGTACGGGTCCAACAAAGTAGTGAAGGCGAGCGACAATCAGCGTCAGTAAGGGCCGTTGGGATCGGATATCAAGTGTCGCGCATCGCATACTAGCCGTCAAATGTCAAGTTTCAACGGCATCGGGATCTTCGGTTCCCGAGCTCAAGCAAGGATCTGTTCTCTCCCTCGGGTTTCTGTATTGCATCTATAGCACTGCTTCTATTAGTGTACAAGCATGTAGATGACTAGGGAGATAAACAACGACGGTCCCTCACCTGTTTGCGAGGGCTCCCTGCTAAATCCGAGTGATCAGCTGGAAAATGACCTTTCATTTTAACAAAGGCATGTACTGACCCATTTACCATAGCAAAGTCAGGCATCCGCAATGGACGGAGCAAAGTTTATTATGAAAAAATGGCAATTGCCTATTGGGATGGGTTGCAAGCCAACATGGGCAACAGACAGGAAACCTCCGGCACTAACCCTTCTTGCGAGTCGATGCTTAGCGACTTTGTCCACTATTCAACCACTACTTATCAAGCACGAAGATAATCGACAAAAAGATCCGAGTTCGAGGACGACATCGACGAATTACATCAAGGAGATGCTAAAAAACAGAGTGGGGGCGAGGTCTTGTGCACGGAATAGAATGCAGCACCTTGAAGTAGCGATACAAGGCTGGTACAAGAGTGATGTACTTGGCAACGCAGGTATGTTTCATCGGCTGGAACACTATACTACGTTTCTGAATAGAAAACACAGGCGGTCTATACTAGATGTTGCCTATGATTGCTATTCCTCAACTGAAGGGCCGACCTCAGCACTTCAACTCCGACGGGCGTGACTCCGCCGCATGAGGGAAGGGCCCGGGGAACGACTTGCATGGACATATCGGGACCATCGTTTGGGACCCATTTGGTGAGTTGGTTACTAGCACATCTCGAGGACGCCGTCCTCGATCAGCTTCCGGCGGAAGCTGATCATGATGCAGCCGAACAGACGACGAACTTAAGATTCTGATTTTTTGTCGAGGAGATAGCAAAGGTATCCAGACAATTAAGTGCCATGTACGCAGGCTCTGACAATGAATACCTGAAGATGTAACTTAACGACAAGCCTCGCAATAAGCTTTGCGGGCATAGAAGAGTCGGACACCGTGTTAGACGAAGTATCTATCAGGTGAGAACATGTAACGCATACCAGTTCACGTCACCAATGTATCCCAGCCTTTTCCGCCTCCCAAAGAGCAAACGGAAGACGTGGTCAGTGTTGCTAAACACGGTAGACAGTCCGAATCGCTTAACGCGGGCAAAAACAGCAGCCTCTAGCCATACGGCCAGCTCAGGTATGTACTGCGGAACAGTAGGGTTGAATACTAAAAAGATACAAACAGCTCGTGCAGTTCTACCATGAGGACAAGAAGCCAGAAGGACAATACGTACTAGCACATTCAGAGAAAAGTCCATACATATTCGAAGCCGCAGAACCACAGATTTCAGAGGAGATATCATAGAAATCCAACTGTCGATTATCACAGTAGCCATGAAGTAGCATTCACTGTAGCTGAAGAGTTTATCAAGGTGAGAGCTCACGCAAATTTACCCAGACTTGTCCACTAACGAAAACATACAGGAGATGGAGCAAGTGATTCACAATAAGAGTCCAAAGGACAGCGGAGGAGAGGGAACGTCAGAGCGAAAAGAAAACGACAGTTAACAGGGTTGATTCAACTTGAAGTGTAAAGCCGGATACTGATTCGTAAGGTTATGATAATTACAACCACACAAAAGGGCAGCAGCCCAAAGAGTATGGACCCGATGACAGCAGAAAAGACATACAAGAACACGCGGGTGGGGGGAACAACGGTTCGAAAGAGCATCAATGCTCAAAAAGCCGGATAATGCCGAGGACATGCCCAGAGAAGGTTGCCGAGCAATGCCGAACAGAATGACGGGTTCAAGGAGAAATCTCAAACCTTCAGGACCGCATAAGGCCGAGACCTGTATACACAGGACTCGGAATACTATCATAAAACGGGACCTTGAACATTGGTGACTTTTATGACCCACCGCAGTGATCTGACTCATGCCTCGCGTACCCAGGGAGATTGATTTCATGACTTACTTTGAAGTGGATATACATAGCGATCTCACCTCAATTTCTGTTGTAATAGAGTTCGTATCCTTACACATGCCCTGTACGGGTATATAACGCTAGGTACGTACCGTACGTGTTGGGGCATCTACAGAATACCTATCCTACGGGGAATAAGTTTAACACGTTCAAGCCATTTCTCAGGATTACGATGAGCGTCCAAGAACGCGAAGATGGTGCGTCAATAACTCGAGTTGGCCCATGATCTCGTCTTGACAAAATGATCATAGACTCCAAAGTGAACACCCTTGTCATTGCTTTCGACACGTTGCAGGTGCTGGGTCTCGTCCTTCTGCTGGCTTTACTTGCACCCGCCCTATTTTCGTCGAACATCAAAAGGACAGTGACCTGGTTTGGAATGATTGTCTCTGTAATCATCTATTGCGCTTCTTCCTTGATCTTGATGTTCATCGGGGGACAAGATGACCCAGAGCCATCCCCAGGAGTGTGTCTCTTCCAGGCTTGTCTGGTCCATTCAACTCCCCTCCTGTAAGTATCCGTATTCTTTTGCCCAGCCTGCCTCTTACTCAAGTACTTGAAGTTCCGTCTTTTGTGCACTCAGCTTTATTGTGGAGGTTAGTAAATCACATAAACACAGCTATTTTGTTGACCAAAGCCCTAGTTGTTGGTGCATCTCATCCGTACGTTTTGGGGGGAAACCCCGTCTCGATTTACCCCAATTATTGTAAGCCTTGGGTTCAAATTTAGATTAATCTGTGCTTAGATTCAACCAGCTTCTTGTATCATCGTCTCTCCTGTCCTTGTGTGTTGCATTGGAAGTACTTGTGGTATACATTCTTCACGATTTTATTTAACCTATAGCTGAGTTTTGTATGCACAGGTGGGCCTTCAAAGTCCCGAACATGTTCAACGCAATGAATCACGCTTATATTGCCATTTAACTGCTACAGAACCGTGAGTGCTGGTCCGTGTCATTTGTGATCTCTGATATAACTATTGCGGTTCTAGAAATCTTCTCATCGGCGTCCTTGGTATCATAGTGTCTTTGGCAACTATGATCGCTGAAAGTAGCTGTAGTATTCACTGCTCAAGTTTATGTCCACTGAGTTTGAAATGCAGTTGTTATCATAGTCGTCATACGGAAGACCGCAGTTGAACTTAGGCGTGAAACCAGGTCCACTCCGAATCTTCCGACGCATCTTCTTGTCCGCTTGTTTTTATTCTCTACATGTATATGTTTTGTACTTTGGTGAGTCTTTACATATAGTAATAACTTTCCCAACTGAAGTAACGCCTGCGGCATAAGTATAAGCGTCTACTCCGTTATCGTCCCGCCCGAGGGTGGTGCCCTTTCTGCTTGGTATATTCTTCTAAATGGAGGTGCGTCATGCTGAATAACTGGCAGATGTCCTGGAATACGACTTTCAAACCAGGGCCAATCGGCGTAGTTGTGACTTTTGGTACCCAGAAGGTACTGCATCGCGTCTCATTTTCCTTCTTTGTCTTAATATCTACAACGACAGGACATCTTATGCTTTTACTTCCGACGAAAACAGAATCTTGATATCGGACAGCCGCGGCGAAGGACGGCATAGCTGTCAGAAGAGGATGTGAACAGAAATACGCTTCTCTATGAGATGGGAAACAGTCTATCGAGTCAGAATGTCTGCTTGGCATGAGCTCTAATCAAAAGCGATTAAGAGTTGGAAAATCTAGTCCATTTCATTCAGTTCTTAACTACGATATAAATAATTGTCCTTTTCGTCAAATGGATGAGATTTATGGGCCTCATCCTGATTAAGCCTTGACCAAGAACATCTAGTAGCAGTATTAAGCAGTATTAAGCCTGTGCACGGAGGTCACCGTAATTAGTGTAAATTAATATTGATTGCGGTGATCACCAGGGCGTGGGAACGCTAGAACCATAAACAGACATCACCTCCTGTCTCTTCTCGTCATCTTTCATCGCAAATATTGCTCTCTCTCATGGCCTTGTACCCGCAGTCGCTTGCTAAAGTATTCCCAGCTCACATCGAAGCCAAAACCTCGGTCAGTGACGCTGGTGACGGGAGATGGTGACGGGACAGGGCGACACTACTGTCTTTCCAATGCTCTCGTTTTTCTTCAGGTGGTTGCAGTCGTATCCTATCGCAAATCCAGAGTTGGCTTTCGACATATGACCCACAAAGGAGTGCGATAAACACAGATAACCGGTAACGGCTACTACCAAGCGCAGATCTCCTTCATCTGTCAGCTGCCCAGCTCTAGACAGGACTTCTTACAGGGTATATATGAACGAAGTGCCCTCTCGTCAATCAAACCACCATGGTCCACCGTTTTCTCAGCGCTGCCAAGGTGCATTGGAGATTTTTCAGCACCCTGAAACCGTCAGCAAGAGAGGTGAACTCGAATAGTAAGATGGAATTGAAAAGTGTGATCAGTATGTCCCTCGCGTATATATTCATCTCTTATGCATTTACCCATTATATGCACAGACGCGCTAACCCGTATGACGCCAGGTAAGGATGCAATTCTCTTGGAGTCGGGAAGCTAATCCACTGTTTACAGAGGAAATGCACAAGAAGATGAGGGACATGGTGGGATTGACTGACGATGATATGAAAGGTGTGTCTTTGTTTTTACTGTGGACTTGAGCTCGTCTGATCAACCGTATCGTAGCCTTAGCCCCACTTCCCGATGAGAACGATCCTGGCATATTCGAACACGAGCCGAGTCCAGATGACGACGTTAGAACCCACGTACAGGTTGGCGACTCGCAGTGTCTGCTTACAGGCTATCTCAAGCGACGACTCGAGCACATCCCAGGCTTTCCTCGACCTGTGAAAGAGACGGGGGGCGCCTACCGTATCTCCTCGACGCTGCATAGAGGGATAGGCATGTTTGCTGCACGCCGGCTCAAGACGGGGGACCTCATCGCTGACGACAGGCCTTTGATGGTCTTCCCCATGGGTCCATCGACCGATCTCAATGTTATAACTCCAATAACGACGATGACGGACGAGAAACGGAACAATCTTTTGAACTGCTATACACAGGAGATGATGGGTTCTATTTTCGAGCGCATGTCTGAAGAGAACCAAGAGACGTTCATGGGGCTTTATAATGGCCGCCTGCAGAATGGCCCACTCTTAGGCGTAACTAGGACTAATGGATACGGCCTCGAAGATGCCCTGAAGGATGAAACTGGTAGGTCGTCAACTCTACTGTTGATAATAGATGCTAATGTATGCTCCCAACGATAGAAATTGCAAACCTTTTATCTATGATGTCCTCAAACAACCAAGGTAG
This sequence comes from Armillaria cepistipes, assembly GCA_900157415.1. Lineage (NCBI taxonomy): Eukaryota > Fungi > Basidiomycota > Agaricomycetes > Agaricales > Physalacriaceae > Armillaria > Armillaria cepistipes. The sequence goes on from FTRY01000023.1 coordinate 627,943, forward strand.
GTTGCTCACCATCTTGTATCTATTTGACTCAATGCGAGCTTCCACATCATTTAGTTTTGAAATCGACGATTGGCAGGTACGTGGCCGTCTTCAAGGATCTCTCTAGAGTGAATCATAGGTGAGATGTGTTCTTCTAACACGATTGGTCTGGTCCTGACTCTGGCTATCAATCTAGCTGTTCCCCCAACGTCCACCGCAAGTTCCACATGGCCACGTTCTCTATGCAGCTTCGCGCAGCTCGGGACATTGAAGAGGGCGAAGAGATTTTCACCTATTATACCCAGATCCTTCTGCCAGCTGCGGATCGCGCGGAGGGCCTCGCACCTTATGGTATCAAGTGTACCTGTCGCGCTTGTCTGGATACCGCCAAGAGTGATCCTATCCGCGCCGTTGTGTTCAACTACTCGCCGTCAGCCCTTCTTATTTCAGATGCTAGGATCGATGCTGCGGTGCAGATTCTGGCAAAGATAGAGGAGGAAGAACTCCAGGCCTCGCCCCCGTATCGCGACACACTGTACCATTTGTTCACCGCATACGCGCTCGCACGCGACGAGAAGAATGCGCTGGTGTATGGGGAGAAGCTGTGGCTGGCGAATTTGGCTGCTGGTGAACCGCTCTGCGAAATGTTCAGGAATGCAGAGTTGTTGAAAAAGTCGCCGCAGTGGATGTCGGCGGAACTGGTGGCGATGCCGGAACGCCTTGTATCTCTTTGGAATACGTCTTGATCAAGTGCTGGACCTCTTTGTAATTGTGATATAGAAATGTGGAGGAGGCTCTATGTTGGAAGGCTCGATGTGTGCATACCAGCTGATATGCTTCTTTCTGGGCTATATAAGAACCGCACATCGATTTTGCTGTCTCGTCGATCCCAACAACCATGAAACACGATTTTCTTCCCAACAACAATGCCAAGCGCTTGCTCTCAGTCTACCAGTGAAGACTTTGAACGACGCTGGTACGTATTTCAAGATGACAGCTTGAGCTCATGCTCAACTTATACGAAGAGAAGGCTTGGGGTATTTCGAAAAGTAGGCTCTGGTCGTCTTCTCAAGTCGCATCGCACTTATTAATGATTGACGATCTAAGGCTGATGACGCGCTGCAGTCAAGTAGCAAAGTACGCGTATCAGGCTCGTCACCTTGGCTAGGCTTGCCAATCTCAACAGCGGTATCTGACAAGAAAATTTCTAGTGACGACCCATGGTGCGGCATCGAAAACCACTTTCCAGGGGGCGGGGCACAGTGCCTGATAACCGACCATCTGCAATACCTCGTGCACAGCCCCGGCGAATGTCCTCAGTCCATAAAAGGTTCAAACATAGGCGGCAACTATCGTATCTCTCTAGGCATGTTCGCAACGCGCGACTTTAACACAGGGGATCTATTGTCAACGAGAGGCGTGCCCCGTATTCCCGTAGTGGTGTTGACTGAAGAAGGCAAGCTGGATGAGCAGGCGAGCAAAATCATTTTGTACCAAGCTGAGAAGGTTGGCTCCGGACAACGAATGTACATTCCCTACCGTCCGTGTATATCTGCGGCCTAACATCTGGTGAGCATCATATTATCTTCGGACATTACTCCGACTAATCGCTGCATTCAGATGATGAGGAACAGGATTAGTTATCGACTGTGGACATTTGGAATCAGTAGTGCTTCCGGTCAGTGGCTTTCTCTCGATATATGTGGCCCGTTTCATGATTTCAAAGTAGATTTTTGTCGCCAGGTCAATGACCTCCCAACTTCGTTCGCCACCGTTAGCAGGCGTGCGGTTATCATCGCACTTGCGTGCTCTTATACTCCTCTATGGAATGCATCTACCTCCAACCACGACTCTTAGCGCCTCTGTCAACATCCGTACGTCAAGTCGTACCAAGAACAGAATAGGGAGGATGGGACATACAACTTAAAGCGGCAGCAACGTCCAGAAACTGAGGAGCATTATCACGACGACTCTCGCGTGGAGGTTGAGACGAGAGAAAGACTGCCGCGTGAGCTGCAACTGCAAAACTACGACGACCAACACCACTCCACCGATTTTAGTGTCAATTTAAGGCACGACGGTGCGGCTACAGGCTGGGGTGATACAGATTTAGGCGATGTCTGCGGCTGGGGTGAAGGGGAATCTCGAGTAGAGATGAACGAAGGGCGAGCAGTGCTTGGTGATGAGCTACTGGAGCTACTGGATACGGTACGCGTGCGAAAGTCGGACGAAGGCGTCTTAGAACGTAACGGGGACGCAGTAGACGGCACGTAGAGGTCACGTCTAGCTGCCGGAGACGCTGTGTCGCGTCAATCCGGGTCAAGGCGGGCCAAACCGACTTGGAGTAAAAAGACGTTGAACACCATCCATCACCCTTGTCACCTGTTCCCCACAGAATTTCACTTTGTCACATTAACCGCTCATAAAGGCCCAGTCACGAGCCTCCGTCCGAGAAAGATTGACAGGATGAATGAGGGTGCTACTTATAAGAAGGGGCCCAAAGAACCTCACTACCCCATCGACACCTATTCCTCGATAGCCTCTGCTCAGCGGTAACCTCGCTATGTCCAATCAAACTTCAAATCGCAGCCGCTTCTGGCGTGCTAAGTACGCTCGCGAATGCACCAAATCATTCCAAGTACAACAAATACTTCCCTATCTCATTGGCGTCCCTAGAGGACCCGGTTCAGTGATTCCATCCGATCGTCCTCCTCTTAAGCCTATCCGTTCCCCGATCCCAATTCTTGCGTCCCGCAGTGGCACTGATGGGGCTCCTGGCGAGGCTCCTGAGGACCTCCTCGTTGGGATCGTTGGAGCAGGTGCGGCAGGCCTGTACGCTGCGATGATCCTTGATGATCTTGGGATCAAGTACGAGATCTTGGAGGGTTCCAATTCCAATCGCCCTGGTGGTAGGATCTACACCCATCACTTCCAGAGTGTTGACATTAAGCAATGGAACTACTTTGTAAGTCTCTTTACCATGGCATTCCCCTTCCATCGAACTCATCGGCGCCTGACATAGGATATCGGTGCCATGCGCTACCCCGACATCCCTATTATGTGGCGCGTCTTCGACCTCTTCAGGGAACGTCTTCAGATCGGGGACAAGCTCATCCCCTACATCATGAACAACGATAACCAGTTCCTTGAGTATAACTCTCAACGTGAACAGCAGAAGACAGTCAATACTGAACCTACGGCCGATTGGTTCAAAGACTGCTCGTCGGCGGGAGGGTTGGTTCCCGCTGAATTCATCGACAAGGGCGTCAATCACTGGTTAGGCGAATGCTTCACTCCATTCAAGGACCTCCTCGTGGAGAACTGGGAGAAAGGCTGGACCAGACTTATGGAGTTTGACCAGTACTCGGCCAGGACGTTCATGATGCTTCCCTTCGATATCAAGAACGAAGACGGAACGTGTTTCTTGAAGAAAGATGCTTACCCCAACTCCGCGATCAATTGGATGGAGAGAATGAACACAGGAACAGGTCTGTTTGATATGGCGTTCTCCGAGATGGTCATCGACGACCTTCAATTCGACTGGCCTACCGGATCGGCTATGAAGTTTGGTGGGGATGGTGCAGCAGAATTCGATGGTAGCTGGCACTGCTTGGCGTAAGTTCAATACAAATCCCAGCTGGACAAGATCTGATACATTGCGTCTGCAGAGGTGGTAGTGAAGTCTTCATCAAAGCGATGGTCTCCAAGATTTCTGACCCAATTCAGTACAACAAGCGGGTCACCTCGATCACTCCCACAGCGAATGGAACCAAACCTCTTTCCGTCACATACGGTAGCAGTGGCGGAGCCAAGGCTTCGACTGAATATGACTACGTGATCTCCACTATCCCGCTCCCCGCATTGCGCTTCGTTGAGTTAGACGGGTGCAACCTCAGCTATGCTCAGCTGGAGGGCATGCGTACCCTCCGCTACGACTCGAGTTGCAAAGTCGGCATCAGGTTTAGCTCTAGGTGGTGGCAGACTCTCAAGACCGGCTCCATCACAGGTGGTCAGACCAAGACCGACCGCGTCGTTCGCACCGTCGTGTTCCCTTCCTACGGCGTTGATGACCCGAAGGCAGATGCGGTCATGATCGCTAGTTATACGTGGTCGCAGGATGCTGCCCGTGTCGGTGGTCTCATCAATGGGCGTAACACTGTCGATGAGCAGTTCTTGATTGACAACATTCTCAAGGATCTTGCTGCTTTGCACGATGTTACGTTTGATTTCTTGAAGAACGAGCTTCGGGATTGGTATGCATGGGACTGGTATTCCGATCCGTTTACGCTTGGTGAGTCATTGTCTCTATGATTGAGTGGCCTTGGTTGTTAATTTTCCTTATTTAGGCGCATTCGCCCTCTTTGGCCCTGGCCAGTTCAGTGGTATCTATCCTGCATTCGGACAAGGTGCTGCCGGTGGAAGGCTCTTATTCGCCGGAGAGGCCTTGAGTGATCAGCATGCGTGAGTTCTTCTGCATCAACAGGTTTCAAGATGGCTTATACTATTTTGCGCCAACAGATGGGTTGAAGGTGCACTTGATAGCGCCTATGAAGCCGTGTGGAAGATGCTGGATGGGGCGGGTCTCGAGAAATGCCTCGCAAAACTCGAAGCGAACTGGGGCAACCCTCACCTCGACAGGGCCGAAGCGGAGGAGCAGGCAAGTCTCCTGCGGAAGCAAGAGCTCTATGGGGCTTTGTTCTCGGCGTTCAGCGATCACAAGAAAATCAAGGACGCTCTCTCTGGTAGCAAGGGAGACTTAGAGCAACTTTTGGCATCTCTCGCCGCCGAGGCTGCTCAAGGGGCCTGAGCTCACGTAATAAACTCGTCAAAAGACAAGGGAATGGTAAATCAATGTAACAATATATAGTTCAAATTTTTCGAGAGCCCCAGGATTCGCTATGATTCTGATCATGTACTATATTTCCAGTTCGAAGTCAATGCCATCCGGATCCTTATCTGGCTTTATCTTCATGTCAACATAGAATTTGTCGATTTCGAGCAGATTGCTCATGCCAGCAGCCTGGATGCATTTTAAATAATTGCTCTTTCGGCTGGTCACTGTTGGGTCACTGAATGTAGTAACTGAACAGAACTTGAGGTATCAGTTCGTATTGAGCGGAGCCATTGACTCTGAAGTCGCCGCCATGTTACGCTTCAAGTTCTAAATTAAAGTGGCTGTACGGGCGGTCGGGATCAGCCGGCTCCGAACCCGTGACCGTAATCATACCTTTCCTATGACGACCACCACGTCGACGTGCAGAGTATAAAAGAGCTGCCCTTATCGTTCCCTTACCGTGTTCAAACCTTGGCAACATCATGGTCGCCTCGCCAGATAGTTCGAGACATGCATACAGGCTGGAAAACGCATGGCAAAGTCCAGGTCGATGGCAATACTCAATGCTCTCATTTTTCTTCAGACGGTCGCAGTTGCATGCTATCCCAAATCCAGAGTTGGACTTTGATATCTTGCTCGCAATGGAGTGCGATGTGCACAGATAATCAGTAACGGTTACTACCCGGCGCAGATCTCCTTCGACATCCGTCAGCTGCCCGATTTCAGACAGGACTTCTTACAGAGTATGAAAGAACGAGGAGCCCTCCCGTCTTCCAAACCACCATGGTCCACCGTTTTCTCAACGCCGCAAAGGCGAATTGGAGATTTTTCAGCACCCTGAAATCGCCAGCGAGAGAGACAAGCTTGGAGTTGGACCGCCAGTTGGAAGAATTGACAAGTGTGATTAGTACGTCTTGCGTGTTTCTATTCACCTCTTCTAGATTTACCGATTGCATGTACAGACGCGGTGACTAGCATGACGCCAGGTAAGGATGCCCATCTCTTGATGTCGGGAAGCTAATACACTTTACAGAGGAAGTACAGAAGAAGATGGTGGACATGTTCGGAGTGACTAAAGACGATATGAAGGGTGCTTTTTTTCTTTGCTGCGGACTGGAATATGTCTGACCAACGTATCGTAGCCTTGGCCCCACGTCCCGATGAAAACGACCCCGGTAAATTCGAACACGAGCCTCGACCAGATGATGACGTTAGAATCCACGTACAGGTCGGCGACTCGCAGTGCCTGCTTACGAACTATCTCAAGCGACGACTCGAGCACATCCCTGAATTTCCTCGACCCGTGAAAATGATGGGAGACAAAGCCTATCGCATATCCCCCACGCTGCATAGAGGGCTGGGCATGTTCGCAGCCCGCCAATTCAAGATGGGCGACCTCGTTGCCGATGAGAGACCTTTGATGGTCTTTCCCGTTGGTCCACCGACCGATTTCGATTTGGCAACGGCAAAAGTGCCGGGCGAGAACAGAATAAAGCTTACCTTGAAGTCTTCAGATGACGATTTGAGTTCTATCTTCGAGCGCATGTCTAAAGAGAGCCAAGAGGCATTTATAGGGCTTCAGAATAGCCACCTGCAGAATGGTTTACTCTTCGGCACAGCTAGGACGAATGGGTATGGCCTCGAAGATGACTTGAAGGACGAGACTGGTAGGTCGTCGACTCTATCATTAATACTTGTTGCTGACATGCTACCATGATAGAAAATGTCAAAATTTTCTCTACGTTGAGCTCAGACAACAAAAGTAAGTTGCTCACCATCCTTGTATCTATTGCGACTGAAGGCGAGATCATTCAGTGACGGAGCTTGTAAAATCGAGGATCGGCACTTACGCGGGCGTCTTCAAGGATCTCTCAAGGGTGAACCACAGGCAAGATATCCTCTTTTTAGACATGATCAGTCTGGTCCTGACTCTGATCTAGTTGTTCACCCAACATCCGCCGCAAGTTCCACATGTCCACGTTCTCTATGCAGCTTCGCGCAGCTCGGGATATCGAAGAGGGCGAAGAGATTTTCACCACCTATACCCAGGACCTTCGGCCAGCTGCGGATCGGGCGAAAGGCCTCGCGCCTTATGGTATCAAGTGCACCTGTCGCGCTTGTCTTGACCCCGCCAAGAGCGACCCTATACGGGCCGCCGTGCTCAGCTACTCGCCGCAAACCCTGCTTCCTTTGGCTGCTGGGGCTCAAGATGCCGCTGTGCAGATTCTGGCGAAGATAGAGGAGGAAGGGCTCCAGGCCTCGGATGTGTATCATGAGACGCTGCACGACGTGTTCAACGCATATGCTTATGCTCGAGACGAGAAGAATGCGCTCAAGTATGGGGAGAAACTGTGGCTGGCAAATTTGGCAGCTGGGGAACCGCTATACGAGATGTTCAGGAATGCAAAGCTCTTGAAAAAGTCGCCGCCGTGGGTGGCGGGGGAATTCAAGGAGATGCCGGAACACCTTATATCTCTTTTTAATGCCTCTTGATCTTTCTTTGTATCTGTGATTATAGATTATGTGAAAGTCGCTTTCCTCCATCCTTCGCCTCAGGTTTTACGACTTCCATCGCTGGACGGCTCGAGGTGTGCATATCACTTACAGGTTCCACGTCGAAGCAGTCTATCCAAGGTCCTGAGAAAAGGCTATTGGCAACCGTTGCCGAGCGCAGATCTCCCTAGATAAGCTTCGTCCTAGGCTATATAAGAACAACACATCGATTGCGCTGTCTCATCGATCCCAACCACCATGAAGCGCGGTTTTCTTACCAACGAAAAGGCCAAGCGTTTTCTCTCCGCACCGACGAGTCTACCAGTAAAGACTTTAGATGACGCTGGTACGTATTTTAAGATCAGTCTGAGCTCATGCTCACTTTATACAACAGTTCCAAAAGAGAAGGCTCGGGGTAGTTCAAAAGGTAGCCTCTGGTCGTCTTCTCAAGTCGCAATCTCATAATATATGATTGACAGTGACACTATCCAAAGCTAATGACACGACAACAATGCTGCAGCCGAGTAGCAAAGGTACGCGTATAAAGCTCGTCACCTTAGCTAGGCTTACCGATCCCAACAGCGGTCCCCGATAAAAAAAACTCAAGCCCATCGAAAAGTGACGATCCATGGCGCGACATCGAGATCCGTTTCCCGGGCGGCGAGACACAGTGCCTGATAACCGACGATCTCCTGCAACGCCTCCTGCGCACCCCCGGCGGATGTCCTCAGCCCATAAAAGATTCAGACCTAGGCGGCAACTATCGCATCTCTCCCGCACCGGGCAAAGGCCTAGGCATGTTCGCAACGCTCGACTTCAACACAGGGGATCTCATCGTCAACGAGAGACCTTTGATGGTCGTGCCCCGTATTCCCGTGGGTGTCTTGACTGACGAGGGTGTGCCGGATGAGCAGGCGAGCAAAACTATTTTGCATTAAGCTGAGAAGGTTATGCGTCCAATTTTCGAGCGCATGCGTGAAGAGGACAAGAAAGCGTTTATGGAGCTTCATAATAGCCATCTGCAAGACGGAAGTGGTCCAATTTTGGGCGTGATTCGCACGAATGGATATGTCTTCGGAGATGAAGCTGGTAAGTTGTGAACGCACTTGTTAAAGATATTCTGATTTGTATCACGAACCAAAGAGACGTCTCCCTCAAACCCGAATGCCAGTACGTCGTCTACTGTCCTGGGGAGTATATAACTCAAAATGTATTCTTCTAGGTACCAAGGAAAACCACACCAGCATTTTCAAAGATCTCTCCAGGGTGAACCACAGGTAAGATAAGACGCGTCAGAATGGTCCGGATTCTCAACTCAACATAGCTGTTCTCCAAACGCGTCGCGCAAGTTCCACGTCTCTACGTTCTCAATGCAGCTTCGCGCAGCTCGGGACATCAAAGAAGGCGAAGAGATCTTCACCACGTACACGGATATCCTCGAGCCAGCAGCGGTGCGTGCAAAAGACCTCGCCTCGTACCAAATCACCTGCACATGCCGCGCCTGTCTCGATCCCGACAAGAGCGACCCCATTCGCGCCGCCGTGTGCAAGCCTCCAGCCATATTCGTCCCGATGCAGAAGGACTTTGGGGAAGGCTGGATCGATCCCGTCCTCGAAACCCTGTCGCGTATAGAACAGGAAGAGCTGCAGGGTTCACACTTGTATAGGCGGACGCTGCATCAGGTGTTCAATGCGTACGTGCATATGAACAATGAGGAGAAAGCGCTGGAGTTTGGGAAGAGGCTGTGGGCGGCCAAGTTGGCGGTGGGAGAAGACCGGGACGAGAGGTTTAGGAATGTGGAGCTGATGAAGAAGTCGCCGCAGTGGGTGATGGCGAAGATGACAAGGGGGGTACCGTTGTTGCAGTCTTTCATCTGAGTCAGACTTTTTGTAACGTAAATGTGAAAATTCACTTTTCTAAAGGACTAGGATCGATCCAACACCGTTCCGAGGAGAAAACATGACTGAACGGTTCCTTACGGCGGCATGACTGCCTATGCGGAAAGTAAATCACTAAACATACACCTTCCTACGACACGGTAGCTACGCTGCGTTTCCCTGTAGACCCATGCATGAAATGATCCAGCCACTCGCTGTCATCCCCATCCTCAAGCTCCCAGTTTGCCAATTCGGACTCGTCTAAATCCCCTCCAAACACAAGACGATAGTCGACCGTAGGCTGTATTGCAGGCTGCATGACACTCGAGGACAATGCGCTCTCCAGCTTAAACAGAGTCGACATTGCTCGTACTGGAGCGAAAATCTTTGTCGTCCTGATTTTCGTGTCAGGAACATAATATCCTTCAACTCTCTTTGCGATAAACCAGGAAAGATTTTCTCCCTTCCATGAGGGGTTACCGGTATCGGTGGTAAACGGCTTGAACTCAATCTTGGCCAAGGGGTGAGTGTCGGTCACGAAAGGAGGTGGAATGATGTTGGATTCATGGTCGATAGGCAAATCATGGTACTCCCCACGAAGGACGATTTCCGCCATGTCAGGCAAGTTTCCTTTCGTATAGGAGACGATGGGGAAATACGAGATGCAGAAAGCCTGTTGCAGGGGAGCGTCCGGTACAGAGACTAGTTCCGGATCCACGGAGCTTAGAATAGCGTAATGAAATGGTCCTTGGTTACCAACGCAACCTGGAACGATGGAAGCAGGCTCGTTGAGCTGCGTAGTAAAGTCGAGCTGGGGTGGGGGAAGACAGATGACGGTTCCTTGAGCTAGGTTGACAAGCTCGGAGATGCATCCTTTCTTGTCGACATTCTCTGAGCTGACAGATGTTCTAATGCTGGCGAACGGCATTTATGTAATAGGGAGGGTGATATATGATCTCCGAGTCATGCAAGCAATATTTAACCTCGCCACAAGTCTCAGATGGTGTTGGTGTTAGTGTTCATAATGATCGTGAACTTGAGCGTGTTTCTTTCCTTTCACCCCTTTCATCTCCGGCTTGCTGTTTAGCAGCGAGAAAAGGCCATTCATATACATAGACCGAACAAACTCATTCACAGTGCGGTTGAGAGCCACCAATTCTCCCTGCCCATTAGATACTGGTTCCAGGTCGTCTCAGATTGTCAAGGCGACCTTTGCACTCTCCAATCATGCACTACCAATTGTTCGAAGGGTCACGAGCTCATTGCCGGGCAGGCGATGATGAACGATTACGGGCAGGAAATGCAGACACTAGAGTTCTGATGCTGGAACAGGTAAAGAGAACATCTGAAACAGTAACGTCGGGCCAGCTTCAGGTCTGATAGCCATAACCGCGAGCTTCCCTTGTTACTTACTATCGTCGGCACACAACGAGCGAAACATACCACGAGTAAGCAGACTCTGTAAGCATGTATACCATAGTCGCAAATCAAACGATTGCATGGCACTTCTGTACCCCCCACAACCATTTCGGCCTAGTCCACTGAAGTGACTTCTTCATCGACTCAACATTCCTAAACATATCATAGAGCGGGTTCCCAGCCGCCAAATTAGCCAACCACAGCTTCTTGCCATACAGCAGCGCATTCTCCTCGTCTTTTACATAGGTATACGCATTGAACAGCTGGCGCAGCGTATAGCTATACTCGGGCGAGGCCTCGAGGCCTTCCTCCTCTATCCTCGCCAGAGTCTGCAGCGCAGGACCGATCCAAGCATCTCCCTGCCTCGTACCCCGAGGAGAATACAAGACTGGGCGGTTCCTCACCGCAGCACGTATAGGGTCGCTCTTGGCGGGATTGAGACAGGCACGGCAGGAGCAGTCAATGCCACGAGACAAGAGCTGTCTCGCGCGCTCAGCAGCTGGCTCGAGATTGTCGGTATAAGCGGTGGTGATCTCTTCGCCCTCTTCTATGTCCCGGGCTGCGCAAAGCTGCATAGAGAAGGTCGACATGCGGAACTTCTTGGCTGCGTTCGGGGAACAGCTTGGCTGGACATCAGTACTGGATCAATCACAAAGAACATATAGTATCTTACCTGTGGTTTACTCTAGAAAGATCCTTGCCGACACTCGCGTACCTGCCGAGCCTTCGGAAAACTGAATGATATCGGCTTCAACCACAGATATACATGGACGGTAAGGAACCTACGTTCGTTGTCCGGAGTCAATGGAGTTAAAGATTGTACAGTTTCTATCAAGGTACATCAGCACCATTTATCAATGGTAGAGTGGACGACTTACCAGTCTCGTCCTTCAAATCATCGGCGAGATAATAAGCATTCGCTAAAGCCACGCCCAAGACTGGACCATCGTGCAGACGGCCGTTAGTACAAAGCCCCATGAACACCTCCCGGCTCTCTTCAGACATGCGTTCGAAAATGGAATCCAGAAGATCCTGTGCATATTTTGGTTCGTTGTTTCGTGCACCATTTAGCATCGAAATTATGAAATTGGCATCGGTCGGTGGACCAATGGGGAAGATCATCAGAGGCCTCTCGTCAGCGATGAGGTCGCCCGTCTTGAACCGGCGTGCAGCAAACATGCCCAGCCCTGTATGCAGCGTCGATGAAATACGGTAGGCGCCCCCCGTCTCTTTCACAGGCCGAGGAAAACCTGGGATGTGCTCGAGTCGTTGCTTGACCCAGTTTGTAAGCAGGCACTGAGAGTCGCCGACCTGTACGTGGATCCTGACATCGTCATCCGGATGAGACTCGTATTCGAATATACCAGGGTCATGCTCATCGGGAAGCGGGGCCCAGGCTATGATACGGTTGATCAGACGAGCTCAAGTCCACGGCAAAGATAAATACGCACCTTCGATATCATCGTCAGGAAGTCCGAGCATCCTCATTAGCAGTTCGAAATCCTCTGTGAATAGCGTATTAGCTTCCCTGATAGCGCAAAGAGGATATCTTTACCTCGCGTCAGGCCGTTTACCTGTTCTTCAAATGACAGATAAGCATATAAGATATGGATATAAACAGGGAGGACGTACCCAAGAAATTTCTCACTTTGTTCATCTGAGGGTTCCACTTGACGTTCCTTGCCGTTGGTTTCAGAGTTTTAGAAAATCTCCAGTTCGCCTTTGCGGCGTTGAGAAAACGGTGGACCATGGTGGTTTGGTTGACAAGAGGGAGCTTCGTCTTTATATACTCTGTAAGAAGTCCTGTCTGAAATCGGGCAGCTGACGGATGTCGAAGGAGATCAGCGCTTGGTAGCAACTGTTACTGATTATCTGTGCCCATCGCACTCCATTGCGAGCAAGATATCAAAATTTAACTCTGGATTTGCGATGGTATACGACTGCGGCCGTCTGAAGAAACATGAGAGCATTGAGTATCGCCATCGACCTGAACTTTGCTATGCATTTTCCAGCTCGTATGCACGCCTCGAGCTGTCCAGCGATGCGACCATGATGTTGCTGAGGTTTGAACACGGGAAGGGACGAAAAAGAACAGCTCTTTTATACTCTGCACGTCGACGTGGTGGTAAACGGTGAAGAAAGGAAAGGTACGGATACGGTCACGGGTTGGGAGCCGGCTGATCCCGACTGCTCGAGGAAGCTAAAAACAAATCACTCCGCATACGAAACCTAATGCGAGCAGACCCTGGAAATGAGAACGTCCGGATCGCATTATTTCATAGCAGTGATGATACTCTCGTGCGTCAATGCTGGCGTGTTCTACCTCCAGGTCAACATAAAATTTGTCGTTGTCGAACAGATTGCTCATGCCAGCAGCCTGAATGCATTGCTCTTTCGGCTGGTCAGTATGTTTTCTGTGATGGGCTTGATGCTGTTTGCCGTCTTCGATGACCCTCTGGGAAACCTGACCCACCGCTCAGCTTTGCTGCTGCACCATTGGCTTCTCCTCGCTGACTCAAACATCTTTGAGCCTTCCATCGACAATGGCAATGAATTCTGCATATATCCGTATTCGGGGATAGGTAACGTGTATCTGCACATCGCCTCCTTAACCCAGTGCAGGACGCTCAAAGCCAATCATGCATGTTCGCCGCCGTGTACCATCGATCTAATGTCTTGGATCTCAGGCAGGATTGAGCTTGATGCTGAAGATACCAATTAAACTTGCGGCCAATGTCCATTGCGAGACCAATGTCGAATCTTCAATCTCTATGGTCCTAAACGTACTGTCGCACAGCCTCGCAAAGTTCAAGATATATAAGCGGAATGAAAATACATAATAAAGGCTACAGACATCGATTGTTGACGACCTCGCTACTAAACGGCCACTTCGAGCTGGTCGTTGCGTACTACAAGGGGCGAACCAGCGAATTCATTACAGATGTCAAGGACGATCGAGTAAGAAATTTGGTTCTGGAGAGTTTCTTCATCAAAGGCACCCGTGGCTTTTCCGCGAGCTTGGCGGTGGGAATGTGAAGTCCGAGCGGATTGTCCATCTGCGAACTGCCCGTGAAGGTTGTTTAACCAGGGCTGAAACGAGGCGAAGCCGCTGTTCACTGCGACTGTGTCGCCCATGATGAAACCAATTTTCTTGTCCTTCAAAGTAGCACGGCCGAGCTTGTACCATTCATCGAATGGGGAAGATACTTTCTTGCAGGTCAGAGGCGCGGGTTCAGAAGATGTGGGTGTAGCCAAGACCTTGTAACGACAACAGAGTAGGAGAATGACGTAGAAAACGGACTCTACGTCGTGTCGATAAAGATGTTTGGGCGGTTGTCCATTCTTGTTGATGAGGAGTTCATACGCCATGTAGGGAAGTGTGCCGGTACGCTGGAACGAGGAAGCGCCAGGAACATCTCGTAAGGAGGACAAGTCGAAATCGTTGAGAACGCCGCGTACATGACCGTCGATGGTTCGGCGCCACATGATATTCCCTGGACTAACGTCCCGGTGGATGATCCTCGGGTGATCATACAGCCATTTGTGAACTGTGGCTAGAATCAGAAATCGTAATTCAGAAGTGAGAACGGTATACGCACTTTGCAAAATGTCGAAAAAGACTTGAGCGTACTCTTCAACCGTCCGGAGTTCTTCGAGAGGATACAACTTCTCCTGAACGGTGATTCGACAGACACGGTTTTCGTAATCAATCGTCTCATTCTCTGCACACTTTGCCTCTTTGCAGAAAGTCATGATCTTTGCCTGAGTAGAATCTGCGTCGTTGCCAAAGTCTTGACAAAGGAGAACGTCGGGTAAATGGTCTAGGGCCCAGTCTGGCTTTTTCCCTGTCTTCATCGTTCGCGCCTTCTCTCTGGCTATCTTGACCAAGTCGGCTTCCGATTTTCGTTCGACGGCAGGCCAGCTGATCTTGATGACCAGTTCTTTACCCTTCCACCCCTTGTAGTCCGATTCAGCCTCGACAACGCAAGTGTGGCGACCGATGATGGCGGGCTGGCGTGATATGATACGTCCAAGGGTGACCTCGACCTCTTCATCACCTTTACCCGACTTCAGATTGAGAGGAAGCTTCACTCCTTTGAAGATATCTCTCTGATCGAAATCTTTTCCAACCGTGCCACATCTCTTCATGTACGTTTCGTAGTTCTCGATGAGCGCCCTGTCGATGCAAAACTGTTCTTGGATGCCCCGCTGCTTGAGTGTAAGTCGACCCAATCCGATAAGCAATGCGCCGAACTCGTCCGTTATCACTGTGGTAGTTGTCTCAGATGTTTTTACCGATTTGAACATATCAATCGGTTTGCAGACTATGATGATGGAGCGATCGTAGTAGAGGAGTTGGATGCGTCCTACCGTAACGAGAGCACCAATACAGTGAGTACGAAAGCCGGCGCTGGACAGAATCTCGAGGGCGTAACGGCCACATTGGACTATTGTTTTACGGCGAGCCTGAGATTGTTCCTCTTCTTCCGTTGTCGGTTCCTCTACTGCAATGTCTCCTTCTCTGAGAGAGCTGAGGGCCGTCGAATTTTCCAACCTATTCCTGGCATCCGAAACGTCAGGCGTTGTCCCAGAGCGTGCATGCTTGGAGGCATGAGGAGGTTCCTTTGGAGAGCGACGCCTCTTTGCGGTGGATCCCAGACGTGACGATGTGACAGGGGGCAAAATGCTACCAGGGTCGCGGTGTACAGTGGTTTTACCTCGCACTTCGCCCCGAGGATCCTTGCCAGCTGAGTGGAGTGGTCAGCCAGAAGAATGTGAGAAGAAAAGATGCCACTTACCATCTGACAGAACTCTGTACTTAGCATCGGTCCCCTCGTCGAGGAAGGACAGTTTAGGCTTGAATTCCTGCCAATGCATTGCCTGCGCCCAAGAAAAGTTATGCTTGGGCCCATTATCCTTCATTTGATCAACATTGTTTCCTGAACTGGTGAACATGGCGCGAAGAACACCCAAGGTATCAGGGACATTCCGTTCTAAACCGTCCGCTACCGGCTTCGCGTCTTGTCGATAGATGCCTAGTCTAGAATTGCCGGTGGCACCTAGAACGTCGAACGCGCTATTACACATCACGCCGTAGGGATGGTAGAACGACTTTTCCCCAGGTTTGGTCTCATTGCATAAGGCGACGTAAGTCTGCATATGCTGTTTGAATACAGGGTTGTCACTGATCGCCTTGGTCTGCTTGGTTATCTCGACGTCGGTCTTCCAGTCAGGAGGAAGATGGAGAATGGTTGGGAAGAAATGTTCGGCGTGCATGAAGACACGTTCTTTGAGATCTTCTTCAATGTATCGGTCGAAATGACCGACAAGATAATCCGGGGTGGTTGCGGGATCAACGGTTGGGGCGTGATTGCTAAGTGGGGTACTCTGCACAGCGGAAAGTATTTGTTGAGCGCGAGATCCGTTCGGTGGAGTTTTCCTCCCTAGGGAGGTGGGGAGAGCAGTACCATCATCCACAACACTCGAAGACATAGTAATGTTGGGGAAAAATTGAGAGGGGTAGAACGAGAGAAGGGGGTCAAGGAAGAATATAGCGGCAGCCATTTTGACGCGTTTTTAAGGTCGCGTAGAACAATAGTGAGCCCAATGTAGGTAGTGGCAAGGTAGAACAAAGTAAACCTGTGAACGGCACGTGGTCGTGTGGCATCCGTCATCACGGACAATGCCGGATGCCGCACCCGGATGCATTTTGGATGCATTATTTCGGATTTCCTTTTATTCCTTTGACAGACACCCTGCCATTCAAAGAATACCCGTGTACAAGTTCTACCTGAACTTCAATGTACCTTTAAATTTGTTGTTGTGGAGATCAACTTATTTTGGTGAAGTTGCCATTTGGTTGAAGTTGCACTGAGGTCGGGGCCTCTGAACTCCATTGTAGTCATCCTGCTGCCTGCAGATCTGACGATATCATTGTCCTTAATTACTTCGCTAAATTCTTCGTTGATATTTTCCGGATGTTTAACTTGGTACCTCTATAACAGCTCTAAATAGAATTAAACGTGAAAAATGTCTTCATCTCTTTCGATCGTGTACGTACTGCGAAGATTTACTACAACGACACAAGCCTTCGCGACCGTAGCTCGTGAGTACCTACCCAAAATATCGTTCCGTTCATCAAGGTCCCAAGGAACGAGGCCAGCACAGCCAACTTTAGCTGTCGACCTTTCTTTTATGAGTAGAGCCCAGCGGTCTTGGCGTCCTTCATAAGCTCTACCTTCCTGAACGTACCGTAGCGTTTCTCCCCGGCACCCAGATTAGCCATCCACAGCTTCTTCCCGTACATCAGGGCCTTCTTCTCGTCGTTCTGGTGCACATACGCATTGTATAACTGGTGCAGCGTTTTGTAATACTCTTCTGATCCCTCTAGCCTTTCCTCTTGGATCCTCACCAGGGTATGCACTGCACGATCAATCCAGGCATCTGGACGCGCTCCCGCGTCTCATTTCATCGGAACAGCCACGCGGGGGCGGTTCAGGACAGCAGCACGGATAGGGTCACTCTTGACCGGGTCGAAAGGTGCACTCGATGCCATAGATCCTGAGGTCTTCCGCGCGACCCGCAGCTTGCCGCAGAATACCAGTGGAATTAGTAAAAATCTCCTCGCTGCATAGAGAAGGAGGTCATGTAGAACTTACGATGGGTGTTTGGCGAACAGCTATACTGTCATGGCGGTGTTAGTGCTAGGACAGCTGAACTAGGATGAATTTCTGACCTGTAGTTTACCCTCGAAAGATCTCTGAAGACGCTGGTATAATGGCCAACTTTGTACTACTCATCACAATTAGCTAGGTACAGAAGGATCGCAGACAAACGTACAATCGTCCGGGGTCGACTCTAATAACTTTTCTGTTTCTTCTATCGTCGAGTAGAATGCATCAGAAACAATCATCCGCAACAAGGCCGACAACCTACTAGTCTTATCCTTGAGGTCGTCCTCAAGACCATATCCATTCGTGCGAACCACACCCAATAGTGGACCCGTCCCAGTGCAAATGGCTGTTATGGAGACACTTAAATACCTTCTTACTCTCCTCGGACATTCGCACAAAGATGGAATGTACGACGCCCTCGGATTGATATAGATGACATTGTTATTTGTCCTCCGGGGTGAGGCCTTCCTTCATACGGATCACTGGTACACCGTTGGGTGACAGAGACGCAACCATCATAGGCCTCTCGTCGACTATGAGGTCGCTCATTTTGATCTTGCGCGTCGCGAACATGCCTAACCCGTGACCCGGGGACGAAGGGACACGATAGACCTTGGCTTCCGTCTTCTTTATAGGTCGCGGAAACCCGGAGATGCGCTTGAGCCATCGGTTAAGATATCCAGATATCAAGCACTGGGTCCACCCGCCAGGGAAAGGGACCTGCACGTGGTGTGAACAATCGTCGTGCTCATGAGGCGTATCTACAAAGGCACTGCCATCGTCGTCGGGCGCTGAGGCAGAAGCTAATGTAAAATCGGTTAAGGCCGGTATGATAGGCAGCACGCAGGCATCTACCTTTTTCAAAGTCTTCGTCAGTGTATCCAATCGTGGCCATCGCCTGAGCAGCTTTCTTCTTCAGCTGCTCTGTAAACGATTCATCAGCCTCACCAACATTGAGGGGCGACATCAGAGGAATACCTTTGATAATGCCTTTACCGTCCACCGTACGGTCTAGAAACTTTTCATGAGAACCTGTAGAACTTTTAGTGATACATTACACATATAACGACATGTACAACATGCCTTCGACAATATTCAGGTCTTTCAAGTCAGCCAGGTGGCAAACTGGTCGATTTCTCAGTATTCAAGGCAGAAAACTAGCGCTTAGCCTTTGCAGTAGTAAGAAAACCGCGCTTCATAGTGGTTAGGAACGAGGGAGCTTCATCGATGACTTGTTCTTATATATTCTTGAAAAGAACTTGAAGCCTGCCTGTCGAAAGAGGTCTGCGTTCGGCAACGGTTATCCGTTAACCTTTGTTCACGGATTGCTTTAGACTAGTAGAGAAATAAAATCGGCGAGTGTAAAGCACGAAGAAGTATAAACGCACAACGTTGAAGAGGCCTCTGACAATCTTCCAATTCGGATGGATTCACTAGGGCGTCGACATTGACTCAAGCCAGAAATAATGACCATCGATCCCAGGGATAGAATATCGATAAGGCACGGCAAAGTCTACAAATAAACGAAATCGTGATTAGGCGAGGGAACGCGGGGGAACACTAGAGAAGTTCTAGTGTTAACGTGGTGGTAAACGGTAAAGAAAGGAAAGGTATGTGTACGGTCACGGATTCGGAGCCGGCTGATCCCTACAAGTAGTGGAACATGTTCCGATCCCGCTCAATACGAGGAATATACGAAGACGATATTAGAAACAAAGCGCTCCGCATGCGAAACCTAATGCGTTCAGACCCTGGAGCTTGAAGTGAGAACGTCCATCATTTTTAGGATATTGATGGTACTCTCGCACTGTGACAGAAATAGTTGTATCGACAGAAATCACCACGAAGAAATAGTTTTCCGTAAGGCTGTAAGGAGAGAACACCCCTTGCGGATCCTCTTGCTCATGAACATGTCTACTGTCCGCTTAGACAACTTCAGAGGCATTTGAATCAGACACAAATGAAAGGGACGGCTCTAACAAGGTCAGAAAGTCAGAGATACAAAAGATAATTGAACACATTCAATTCGACACAAATAATCATCCCATTTGTTTGCTGCAACCCAAAGACCACCAACTGGAAGTCCTCGCAAGTACACAGCAAAGAAAAAGGGATCCCCCGACGACACAAGCCGATACTGCAGTAGCAAGGTCATCGCGCCTCCGTGTTGCAAGCAGAGCACAGAGAACAAGGGCGGCAAAAATTAGATAACCAATACGGGAGGCGGTGCCTCCGTAATAGTGGTTAAACTATTAAGAACAGATACTACACTTGATCTAAGCCAAAAGGCCAGAGTGGTAAGGTTTTCGGATGTCGGGACATGCTTTATATATCTCCGAGATATGACGCACGGACCATGTCCATTGTCGGATATCGGATATCGGGCCGATATTCCTTCCTTTCGACTCATCTCTTCCTCGACGACGACGTCCTATGCTGCACACTTGTAAGTGCTACAGCTGCAGTCTCCAACAAGTCACAGCGATGCTTCCGTTCCACACTGGGAATATAATGGCGCATCGAGGCCCGGGCCCCTTTCCACGATGCATAGCGATATATTAGGGCAGCAAACGACAGGTGCAGGAGGCTGCCGTTTTATGTACTTCGAGTTATGGACATGGCAAGAGAAACACAATGAATGATATCCATACTGTAGTGGCCCGTGTCTTCAAAGTCAGCTCCAAAGGAGACTAGGCCCTTCGCATCTCGAATTGTACGGTGCCTCCGAGGACTTGACTTCGTCGCATGTCAATCTGATATCAACGGCACGTAGATTAGCGGTGTTCTATCAGTAAAGGAAAAGAAGCCAAAAGTACTAATGAGATTGCTACATTCTAAGGAGCGGGTCGCGTTGAATAGTATTACACTCAATTACACAAATTAACCGCGGATCCATCCTGTAACTTCGCTGTCCGAGTCCGCAATTCTCGAAGGTTGAGGATCAACCTTGTCACTGTCACTGTCGTACTAGACCAGATAAAACTGAATCGCGTGTCTGTTAATATCTTTTCTTGATGGTCGTTGCGTTGACACTCACAATACGCCTAAGAGGACGAGAGAAACCTGCCGGCGGTTTGTTAGAAAACACAGAAACAGGGTAAAGCATAGGACTGACTGGAGCTATGGATGCCAGCAACAGGTTCATGAGCCGCAGTGCTTGTGGTGGTATAGATGAGTATCAGATGTTTGTGCAACGATACAGGTGCTCACCGAACAAAATCTGGGGAGGACGACATCAGGTTGTAGACCAGGTTATTGGCTCTGAAGACTTACAAGGAAGTATGCTATTCCGTCACGGTACAGAATCTTACCAACATCCGTGTGCAGGGATCTCGGTCTTGACAATGCGTTGTACACCATAGCCGACAAAGCCACAACTTCAAAGGCTAGCTATGATAGCACGATTCGAAATCGGTGTCAAGCTCATTAAGAAGATCGTCCGCTACTCACACACGGGGCCCAGAGCAGAGGCACATGAGCTCTATCCCTGATCGCACATGTACGTAGATCATGATCAAAGTACATATTATCTAAACCCGAGTAAGTAGCAGTCAAAAAGCGCTAAGATCACATACGGCTTGTTGCTAGCACCACGACAGTCGTACATGCGATATTGGCTATCGCTGTCAGGGTGAAGAGCACCAAGGTGCAACAAATGAAAAGCGGAGTTCGCTCCCAGAGATTCCAGAGGTGCAGGAGAACTAGGACTTTGGGAACAGTGAGTTAGTGTTAGTGCTGCCTCGAAACCAAGGGTGGAAACGTTATACAATTTGAAATTGCGACCGATATTTGGCCGAGGTACATCTAGGAACTGGGATTAGCCACGATCCTGTGTCGGTATGTGAAGCGAGACAAATCACCGAGATGTCATACCAGATTACGCAGCTTTGGGGAAGGAAATGAGTGCTCAATCCAAGCATCCCAGCAAGCAGAAACGTTACAACTGGCAAATCGTTACTTAGTAATGAGTGTCGCTCGAGAAAGCACCGAATTGGAACTTACGGTATGCGACACATGCGAGTTGGCTATTCCCGATAATACTGCGCGAACCAATTAGAAGCTGACAGCCCAAACCCGAACCCAAAGGACGTACGGTGTGTGTGGATAATGACGCTCGATGGGACGAAATATCGTAAAAGTAGGAAGAGGACCTTGGGGACGGACCAGCGCGCTGCCCAGATGAGTCCTACTTCGGCGGAGAATGTCAGGAGATGGTCATAAAGTAGGACCTGGGATAGTAAGTAAAGCATGTGGCTAGCAACCCTTGTAAGGCTTACCACGAGCCCAGCGCCTACAAAGTCACACATCAGGCTTCGGAGCGCTACAGTTAATCAAGAGCTTACTAGTGAGATAGCGGGTAGCCTGGATATGCCATACGAGTTCAGTGACCGTCTCGCTCATGGAAGACGTAGTCAAGCGGCGACTGCAGCTTTGGCGCCCTGCATGCTATTATCACCCCTGGGTTGCACGGATCAGCTCTGCGCGTGCCGGGTACAATGAGCTTATTCCACATTCATCATCAACCCTGATGCCCGCGTAGACTCAGATGGCCACCCAGATGGCACGGTCGCGGCAGCAAAACTTGAATATAATCCAGAGATATTCCATCACAAGATGCCGTTACAAAGTAGCGATATTTTTGGCTCTTATTCGGCGCGTTTCTCGGAAAATGGTATTGAACGGTGGACCATGGAGACTGGAGAGAAGGAAGAGGCATCTGTTACAGCGGGCCGAATCATGCCGAATCTAGGCAAGCACCCACGGCCACGTGATCCACGTTTCGGGCGGGTCTACTGCGGTCGCTCCTTATTGCGACGTACGGTAGCTTTAACTCTTCAATTGCTCGCAGTTCAGTTGATTCCATTGTCAATTTTGTGATCTCCCACTAGACTTATCTGAATATGCTTCTGTGTATTGACGGTCTTCTTTGGGCAACGTTATCTCCCGCCATCAGACTAGAAACACAAACGTCAAATTTTTCCCATTAACCCTTAGGCCTTAGGCCTTATCTTTAGTCGCCGTCCTCGGGCCTTGTTTACTAAGAAGCAGCTTTATCTATGGCCTGGTTCTTTTCCCTGTAACTTTGTGCCTCCATGTCTGCAGAAACAGAATTCAGGCCTCTGCTTAGTGCGTCGTGTGCGAGACTCTAATGACCCGTATGCTGACATGCTACCAGACCAAAGCGTTGGTTATGGCGTGGTCGTAGGCAAGTCGTTTATTTTCATTCACTATGTTTTTCGCGCTTATAAAACGTGATAGGTGTCGGATTTTTCTTTGCAGCCATCATGCTGCTCTTAACGTACTTGCAAGCAAAATTCACTGACTTTTCACCTTCCTCTTCGGAGGAATTTACGGTAGGCCAACTGTGTTTGTGATACCAGCGCTCATTTATATTGCAGAGCGCATCAAGGAGCGTAAAGGTTAGCACATGGTTGAATACATCAGTTCAAGCCAGCTGACACGCTTCGTTAGCCGGGCTTGGTGTGTTGTGGGATGTGAGTCATCTCTTTACGATGAATTGAAAAGATCTGGAACTTACACATAATTAGTGTCAGCGCGTGGACCTGGAGTGCAACCTTGCTTCAATCGAGTACGGCTGCATATACATTCGGAGTTTCGGGACCTTGGTGAATCATGTCCTGCCCTTCCCTCGTATCCTCTTAATTACTAATGGCCATAGGTGGTACGGTGTTGGAGGAACTATCCAACTAGCTATCTTCGGCATGGTAGCCGCCAAAGTAAAAATGAACGCAAACGGAGCCCATACTTTTCTCGAGGTACAAAAATAGGATCTACCTAGCCAACCTGTGCTCATCACATTTACTCTGCCATAAGATTGTTCGAGTGCGATTTGGAACCGGTCCCCACATTCTATTCACCTTCTATGCTTTCACGTGTATCATGCTCGTCTGCGGCTCTCTGTTACGTACGTCTGCTCTGTTTAACTTGAATCTACATTCTTAGTTGTACGCTTTTTTAGTCGGTGGAGCCGCAACAGTCACTGCATTGACAGGCATGAACACAAGTACCACATTATTTCTTTGATCGTGTACCCTCTGACGTCTAGTTATCTCAGTGGCCGCATGCTTCCTACTTCCAATTGGTATCGCGGTATACGTACTTGTTGGGTACGTCATACTGTTCCGGCTGTGATGACTCAAGACCAAATTGACTCCTAGCGGCCTTCGTGCTACTTTCATATGTGATTGGAGCCATACCGTGATCCTATTCGTCATCATCTACATTGTAAATATTTCTCTCAGTTCGAGCTTTCTTCACCTGACTTCTTTCAAGTTCCTCTTCCGGGCGTAGTATGTAAAGGTTTTTCGACTCGACGCATTCCTAATGTCACACCATAGTGGTACTTCATCGGAAACAGGTGGACTATCAGGCTTGTACGACCTCCTGGTGGCAGCGGGAGAAGAGACGCCTGTTGATGGAAATCAAAATGGCAGCTACTTGACGATGAAGAGCAATCAAGGGTTAGTGTTCGGCGCCGCGACCATTCTATCTGGGTTCTCCGGCGTGTTCTGTGACCAAGGCTACTGGCAACGTGTAAGTTTATTGGTCACCAAAAACTGCTGTATATATCTCAACGCGTCTGCAGGCAATCGCAAGTCACCCCTCCTCAACAACTAAAGCATATGTAGGTGTTCTTCTCTCTGTTGCTCTACCACTGAAAGAGAGTACCTTTCTTTCAGATGCTGGGAGGCCTTTCCTGGTTTGCCGTCCCTTTCGCTTTCGCTTCATGTCTGGGCTTAGCAGCAAGAGCGCTGTTGCATCATGTTGGTTTCTTTAGTATTCATCTTCAGCGCAAATTCAATTCCCACGTTTTAGCCGGATTTCCCCACATACCCTAACCCGCTTTCAGAGTCCCAAACCAGTGCTGGATTAGCTGCTCCTGCGGCAGCGGCAGTGTTGATGGGAAAGGGTGGTGCCGTTGCCGTTTTGTTGGTGGTATTGTACGCCACGCCATGCTGTTATTGTGCATGCGTTGATCAGGTCTTAGCATGGCCGTAACTTCTGCCACAAGTGCAGAACTCATTGCTGTGTCAAGCCTTTTGTACGTGAGATTCCTTTACTTGGGTACTCGCCCTGATTAAGTGTTTGTCGTAGCTCTTACGAGTGGGTCTACCGTTTCATACGAATCAGAGCGTCACCATTACCCTCTTAATCCAGCGTTTACCGAACTTACTTCAAACCGAATGCCAAAGGGGCTCAAATTGTTCGCGTCTCTCACTACTTTATCTGCTTCTGGGCCGTATGGATGGGTTGCTGGGCCGTCATTGTGAGTAACTCCCTAGTGCTAACCTTTTCCAACTAACAGACACCGCGGGTAGCTGAATAAGGCGGGTGTAGACCTCGGCTGGGTACGTTTCCATGTACATCATTCAAATGGCACACACTCACTCACGGCTATGAAAGCTTTTCTACGTTCAGTATGTTACATCTTCTTGACTTCTTGATTCATTTACTTTTGGTGGCATCTAGAGGCGTCATCCTGAGTCCAGCCGTCATTCCCATAGCTTTGACTGTGACATGGCGGAAACTGACAGCAACTGCAGTATGCCTTGGTGCGATACTGGGTGCAATACTGGGCCTGACGGCCTGGATCATTGGATGCTGGAAGATTTACGGTATGGTATTGATCGTACTACGTTATCGAGCTCCGTAAGTGAGGATTTGTAGGTACCATCAACGTCGCGAACCTGGCGAAACCATATTCGGCTGTGTGTAGCGGCCTCACAGGGCTTCTGTTTTCCGGGATTATCACAGTTGGAATATCATTATTGAGTGAGAGCCTTCCCCTCGCCGAGCGACATAGATTGATGGCCATTGGCGACTCACCTTCTATTAGGTCCGGCAAATTATGATTTCCAAGGCACCAGGGGAATCACTCGTTTGGATGACTTCGACAACAGTGATAAAACCTCCGAAAATGACGAAAACATACAGGACAAGAAAGATGATGTCAATATCGTTGTCCCCGGAGCTCACGAGGCAGAATCCCAGACCGGGAAAGGCGAAATAGACATGAAAACGCTGCAAGCCTCGTTCAAGAGAGCTGCTTGTTATTCCTTAACATTAACCTTGATTGTGGCGATCGTTGGTGAGTATGTCCCTGTCTTCAGCAAACGGTAACAATATGCTCACGCCACTACAAATTCTGTCAAGTACCTCTACCTATGTTCTTTTCCCATTATGTCTATGGTAAACAATTCTATAGATTTTGGGCCTCGGTTACCATGTAGGTGCTGGTGCTATTACTCCTCGGCAGATGAAACTGATGGTTTCAACAGCATATGGGCTTTGATGAGTGGCACTTGGTCAGTATTGCTTCCCATCTGGGAATCCAAAGACCAGATCGCGCACATACTATATAGGAGTTACCAAGCTCTGAGAGGGTGAAAGGTACCGTAAACTACCACTACTGAGAGATTTCGTGGAGTCTAATCATGCGGCTCGTTTGACTGAAAAGGTTGGCTGTCTGGAAGTACTGTAACTATGTTGTATATCTCGTGTAAGGTACAATTACATATATGGCCCTTTTGGTGACTTGGGTACTGAGTGCACATGTCGCACAAGGCTGTCACCTCACTTCTTACGCTCGAATACCAGCAAGAATAGAAGTAATCAGGCTTTCAGGATCATCGTAATGAACCTGGAGCGAGGGTCACCAATGGTGCCTAGAAGGACTGCATTGACTTACAAAGTGATTGCCTCCTTCAATCGTCAAGAAACGTATGTGCCGGATCTTGTGCCCTTCATTCGAATGCCACTGGTAAATTCTCTTGGTCTCGAGAATTGACCAAATACAATGCCACGTCGACCGAGTCGCTGCCATGTAGGTAACGGGGACTTGGGGAAAGAAACTCTGGGCCACGCTCTCGTCGAATAAGACACTGTCAGCCAGCTGTTTGATCTTCGGTGACATCGGCGGGGTGTACCTAATAACGTATTTCATGAAAAATGGGAGGAAATTCATGGAATGAAACGCTTACATATGTAGCTCGGACCTCACTGCGGCGTCTTCATCGTAATACTTGGCCCATTGCTCCGGCGTCCAAGAAGTACATGATCGTTGATCTGATCGTTTACGAATGTCCATATTGTAGATGTTCGGGCAACTGGGGTGATCATAATAACCAGCGACCCATTGGCGAAAGTTTCCATACAATTCCTCGGCGGTCTTGTACTCGGGATCAACCCAAGGATCGTACGTCTTTGCATCATCTGGAACCTCTATACCGAGTGATACGAATGGTGGATCTGTACGCAACTCGATCAGACCGCAACTTGACCGACCGTCAAAAAACTCACCATATAAAATGAGGTCTTTCACGTAGGACTCAAGCACATTGTACTCGGCACGGGACAGAAGGTTGGCATCGGCAAACAAAGCCATAGCGGTTGTGGTACCCATAGACCACCCCAAGATGGCGAATCCTCCCAGTTTGCGGTCGGGGCTGATTTTGGGTACGGCTTCCTTCTCAATGAATTGCAGAAGGAACTCTCCCATTTGAGTAGCCAGGCGATCCAGGAAGGTCTTTTCTCCGTTACGCAGCTCTTGGAGCTCGACATCGGAGTATCTAGTAGAACCAGGATAGTCTCGACGATTCCAGATAACGGTGCGTAAGTTAGATTTATGGGCGAGCGCATGAAGCTTCTCAAACGTGTCTACGAGGAGAACATGATCAAATGATCTTCGATGGATGCAATGATACAACTCACCGCCTGTAAAAGCGCTGCCATGCAATAGAACAAGAGTAGTGTAGTCGCAGGAACCGGGGGGAGCTCCACTATCAGTGAAGAAAATGTTGACATTGTTGGAAAGTGCGTAGGTGCACGATGATACCATGATGGAGGAGAAATGGAAAGCAGCCACAGAAATGCCTCTTTTATCGTTGTCGATGATGCCCCAGTTTGGGATTAGAACGCTCTTTTGACAGGTTCGATAGCAACCGGAAATGCCCCTGATGCGTACTGTATTACGCCGCTGACTTTTCTCAACACGATCTCGGCGACCGTTTGACTTTAGACGTTTGCTTGTTCGTTACTGGGAAAAAGTCGAAAATCACGGCATTAAGACGACCAGAGAGCGCGTTTAAGGAAGGTAAGGACTTACCGAAGGGTAAGGTATGGGAAACTTGCGTGTATACGGGTGCCTTCAGAACAGTGCTACTGAGCATTAGGGAAATGAAAGAACTTCTTTTTTCCAGGGGTTCAGACACGCTAAGTCCTTTCCGAGATAGTACGCCGCATTCGCATCCGGTGTTCGTTCGAAATTTTGGTACGACCTGTTAAACAAACTATTTTGGAGAAAATCCACGATACTTAGTCAAGTGTTGAAGTTTGAAAAATACTAAGGCGGTTGACGAGGTCGACGGGGGCGATCTGTACCTGTGCCGGGCCGGCAGTTGATGACGAGTTTGACGGGTGCGGCGGTGAATACCGCTTTCAACTATCCCTCAAGTTTGTGCCCTCAATGGCTTCCTCAATGGCCTCCAGCTGCGACGGATTAAGGTATTTTTTTTGCATCACAAAAAATCCACAGAATTTATCGGTCAAGATGAAATGATGTAACAGAACCCTTGAGGCCAGTATCCTCGGCTAAAGCAGAACTTTCGGGTGCTTCTAGCTTGCTTAATCCTTCTTCCATACTAAGCGCCAGGCTTCATAGCTTCAAACTCAATTATTCAGATATCTTCTATCATTAATCGCCTCCATTAGTTTGCCTTTACTTAGTCTGAACTGGGGCAATTCTAGGGAATTCTACTTGCTGGGCACTCGTTTCCTTCTTAGCGAAACATCTTTCGGTTACCAGGATCCCCAAATTCGATGAATCCCTGGCAGCTGAAACCCATGAGGCTGCTGTTAGGGCCCTTGGACAGGTTTCATGACCCTAGTCGATGAGTCATTACCCAACGCTAGCTAGCAACGATGTACTGACACTGTCGTGTCCTTGGCTATGTATCCGCTCTTGGCCCGTCAACCCGTCCCACGGTACGGCTCAGTCAGCTTCAAGTTCCATTCACGATGATTAGAAAGAACTCGTGTCCAGGCTCACTTTTGGGGGGTCACAATTTTCTGGGGGACTCACGTCGCCAGCCATCACTTTCCGAACAAGCGTGCCACTGTTGCGATTGATGTTCGTACGACCAGCACAGGGTTCCAGCCATCCTTCTACGTCTGCGCTAAATTTCTTGGCGAATGCGCAATCAAAGATCGTTCGCTTTTCAACGTAGTCTCCCTCGTCCCGCTGGAATATCGGGCTGCTCAGGCGGTCATCGATCATCGATCATCATTGGTTTGGTTCTCATGCATCTAAAGGCTTCGACTGCCGAAATATGCTTTGCCGTCAAGATCGATGAACCTCCGCCTCCTACGAGTGCTGGCCTGTTCGTGGTGTTAGCCAGGGTCTACCAAACGCCACCACCTTCCTTCCGTCATAGGTGGATGGCCACTGCGCCCACGGTGCTGCAGATAAGTACGTCACTACATCCGATTCATTGACGATGAGCAGCTGATGTTACTTCAGAGCGCCTAATGGTCTTCGGATTGTCTCGTACATTCGTTCATGTCGTCGTTTCAATAATGCAAAGCGCAAGTATCCAAACCAGTACGTTTCAGTTGTCACCCACTCTGCACGACTATCAAGACCTGAAATTCCGTAATGCGAACTTTCCTCCATCATCATGAACACGTTGGGAAGGTCGAGTGGCAAGTGTTCTGGAAAATCGTTGTCTATGAAGGCTCTGAAGACGTGCGGATTGAGGAAATTTGGTGCGAAACGAGTCGGTACTCACAATACACTTTCTCGCTACGCAGGTTCGATTCTCTAATTGTGATAGAGATGGTGCGTACGAACGTTGCGACGACAATGCAAGTATGAAGGTGCCCAACGCCAACATGGCTATAATCCTCCTCCGAATATGCCGCTGCAGCATCTGGTAGACAATCCGGCTCGATGAATGCACTGTGCGACAATCTTTGCTTTGGATGTCTTCCTGAACCCTTCATACTAATTTATCAATTAGGCGGACCGATCCACGGCTGGGCGGGCCCTGCTGGTACTGGTCAGTCCGGTATCGCGAGGCCTCCGCAGTGATGCTCGTCTTGAAACTCCGAAAGCGGTGTTAGTGTTGAAGCTTCTAGGGCCATCTTTGTTCTGTCGAGTTTTTTTGCTTCGCTTATTGACAGCAGTTATTTAATAAGCACCTTTGCAGAGCCTGCCCCCCAACAGACCTCTAAGGTCTGTTGCGCGCGCGGACCTCAGTAAAGGGCAAGCCTGTCATGACGAACGTTACCACTACTATGTTGACTCGGAGAACTGCACTTAAGGTCCTACATCACGCATTGAAACACCAGAGGAAACTCAATCCATGAATGGAGGGGCTAGGCATCTGTAATACCCACAGTGGTTAATAAATGCAGAATAAAACACGACGAAGACCCAACAACGGTCTTGTAGACTCCCATATCCTCAAAACCTTTGACTGATTTCTACGTCATGCTTCAGTATCCTCGGTTCATCGTAAGCTAGGCACACTTATGGTCCGGGTATATACCAAGGCAGAATTAGAAAGAACAGTGTAATATAATTTAGTCCCTTTTTCGGTAAGTGTTTTTCGGGTGAAGATCAGTTTGAAACAGTTCTTTTCGGTGGTTTAGGTCCCGTTCCGACGCGAATTTGATCCTATTTGATTGCCATCGAAGAATTTCTATGTACGAGCTCAGAAAATCCGATTTACGCTGGCAGGCACAAAAGCAACAACCATTCCCCCGGAAAAATCTGGAATGATCAGATGCGGAAACCCACCGAAAAACCGTAACGTAAACCCACCGAAAATGACATGAGTTCCTAGTCCACTGTTCCGCCGTTGTGGTCATCCCTCCAATTATACAGGACTGGTCATATATTATCTGCATAAATCAGCCTCTCTTTTGGCATGAAGTTCAACGTGTATTATGCCATTAGACGTATACTTATATGTCATCCCGTGTCGTGAACAAAAATGCGTAGTCGTGACGTGTATAAATATATATCGGCCATCTCTTCTCCTTCAACTGATCCCAAACCGACCCACGAACTTGTGAAGCCAGCCGTGAAGAGCAAAGCTCTTCTGCTTCAGCGGCTGAGTCTCCGCGAAGATCTCGAATGGCTCTTGCGCAGCCGTGGCATTTAGCGATGACGCGGGTGGAGCTGCACGGGAGATTATCAGTGAATGTAACCTTCTAAAGGCTAAAACTTGCGAAAACACGTACCATACCACCAGAGCGTGGTGATACCAACGGGGAAAGTGTATGTCGCCTGTGATGATATCGGTGTTCGGTGCTTATAGGATAAATTGCCAGCCTACCTGCATACCCTTGAACTCAATGGTCGTCTGCACAGGTGTCGGACTCCATGAGCCATTCGGCGAATCGTCCCCTAAGTGCATTAAAACTGTCAGCTTCTTGATCATTCAATGGCATCCACCACCCACAGTTCATGACGACCAAAGAGTACCTTAGCCAGTCGGACGAAGAAACTCTTCCTGTGACATACGCTCCCACGCGGAGCGCCCAGCTCAAGCTTCCGCCCACGGTTACCTTCACTCGCTTTCCAAAGGGTCCGCCCACGTCCTTCGGAATGATAGCTTTGGATGCCTGGGCCATGGCATAGACTAAATATAAACTGCCTTGAGTATTTTCGGACCCGAAGGGCAGAAGCAAGGATAGGCTCACATTCTTGGTTCAGGCTATAACTGCCGTCACTGTTAACCTGAGCAATAGCCCGGCAACCGCCCCCGCAGCTGCTTGTTCCGGGATACATGGGATCGCCGTTTCCATCTAGGGCAATGTTCCACATGAGACCTGAATGAGAATTGTGCTCTATCGATCCTGTTGTGATGACTTAGATGGAGAATAAGGGTCAACAAGCCCGTGAACTTACCTATGAAACTGTAGAAGAGACGATATTCAATATCTTCGGTCCCGCTGGTCAGCAATTACTCACATATTATCCATATACCACTGCACGCCGGTTAATCGTGACACATACGCGGAAAATAAAAGCAATTCACCTTTAAGTCACTCCACCAATCGCTTCCTGAAATCGCCAATGAGGAGTGTAGTAAATCAGCCCAAAAGAAAACTTACCAATGGTTCCGGCGCACTCTGGATGTGTATATAATCAATATATCAACTTCGCAGCTACCATTTTCACTCACCAGTGAAGTATATCTGACGACTTATTTCAGCGCACAAAATCAAGATGCCACAAAGTGAGACGGACCTCTTTATTGGGGTATGCATTGTGGAATGTATCTTGGTCAGTGACATCACCCTAAGTGCATGTAAGCTCTCCGTCTAACAGATAGAGCAAATTACTGGAAGAAATACCGAATAGCAGTGGAAAGACACTCCTGCGAACGAGTTCCCTGCCGCCTGCATGAGTTGAATGGGATAGGTGCCAGCATCACCCCAGTTGTGCTCAAACCCAATGAGCTTAACAGAGGAAAACCCATTATTGTTCATCAAAGTCCTCAACGCCGCCCCAATCTGTGCTTCTACCGCGACAGACATGGAACAGGTTGGGTAGGTCGGGTTGCTGTTCTCCGGCTCGTTCTGGATAGAGATGGCGTAGAGGGGAATGCCGTTGTTTTGGAACCCTTGGAGGGATTTGAGGAGGTAGTTCGCATCTGGAATGTGGAAGAGTATTAAGATATATGTGTGCAAATGCTCTCGATATGATGACTCACAATAGGTGACATACTGTGACTGGAGGGATCCGCCGTTCATTGTTCCGCTGCTCTTCATCCATCCTGGCGGGGACCATGGCAAAACATGCACCTTGATGACTGTTTCCCGTCACTACTGGTAGGTTCACAGGTAGAACGAGACGTACTGTTGTTTACAGAGTAAATGTCCTTGAGAACTGAGAAAAGGTAGGACGGTGCCTTGTTGATGTTGAAACCGTTGAAGGAAGTATCCCCGTTGGTATCATCAAAGCTGTACGCTAAGTATCATCAACAAAACCTGCATATATGCGCTCAAAACGCGAGCAACGCACATCCAGCAGAGAAATCCGACGCGCCCAGAGGAACTCTTATATAGTTTAGCCCAGCAGCATTCGCCCCATCCGTCGGACTGAAGAGGTAATTCAACAACGCCCAGTAGTTGTTGGAATTCGTCGACTAGGGGAGCTGAGTTCATCAACGCTGTAAGAGAGAACGGTGAGACGTACCTTGAGGTTGTTCAAAATCAAAGCCGCGGAGTCGGCTAGATTCCATCAGGGTCCATAGTACGTAACGATGACGAGCGTGCTACTCACTGAGTGAACCTCCAAATCCCCAGACTGACTGGTAAGTCGTCGTGTCGTCCACGCTGATATCGGCGCTTCCGATAGTGCTAGGCGAGACGAAATTAATAGGAGAAGATGGGCTGAGCGAGGTGAATAATTTGGAGCGGTCCCAGGTCGTTTGCCACTACGAATGTCGTGAATCCCAGGAGAAATTCGTAGCCAGGCTAACTCACAATATCCCAAATCTGCTGAGAAGCGACCGTGGTGGCAAGAAGCAGGGGTATCGCGAGGAATCGACGCATGTCGGTTAAAAATAAGAAAGGAAGGTCGAGGAAATATATACAATTGCCGTGTGAGTCGTATACAAATAAAAAGTTGAACTGGCAAGAGAAGCCTGAGAGAAGCACCACTGATAGATGTTTCTTATATATGCCCCGTGTACAAGCATATGGCTCATCTAAAGAGAGCTCTGACGGGAAGCGACCTGTTGCAATGCACACCCACCCTTCCCCGAATATCAGACGCTGATCGTGTGCAACCAAGCCTCACGCGACGTGGAATAATGCGTCTATTAAAAGCAGTCAGAATGTTCCCTACAATAACTTTAAGCATCTATTAAGTAGCCATCAAAGCGCAGTCCACGACTCTGCCGTCTACATCCAGTAACTCACGAGAATAAGGAACGTACCAGGCCCCGTCATGTGTGCAATCGGACGTACCGTTCTCGCAGAAAACTCAGATACGATTGCCAAGCGCAGCTGGGAAAAAACCTTGTCCAATATTCACCGAACCACACGAAAACACGTCGAAAGCAAATCTAAGTAGCGACCATGCCGCATTAGAACAGCCCGAGCAGATCGTCCTGTGGCTGACTCTGCCGCTGCTGCGGTGTCGTCTGTTGCTGAGGTGGTGACGGGGCAGATGGTGTCGTCATCGGCAGTGATGATCCGAAGGCTCCCAGGCTATCTCCACCTCCAAGCGAGAGACCTCCCAATCCAAACGCATTTTGAGGCGTTCCAGCAGATGCCAGTGCATTGGATCCGCTTCCGAAAATAGACACCAGGTCATCTAATGGATTGCTCGATGTGCCTGCCAAAAGACTCGCCGCTGCCGGGGTTTGGGAGAGTACCTGCGTTGCAGCCAAGCCAGACGGCTGGCCATTCGTCTCGGGCACATCGTCGAAATCGCTGTTAAAATGCTTAAGCCCGCCTCCTCGAAAGACAGCCAAGTTGGCTACTTACAGTAAGTTCTCGGCTTGTTGTCCAGCTGCCACTGTCTGCAGAGCTTTCTGTGTAGAGAACCGATCGTCGGACACGCTGCAATGGAGAGAAACGCAGTCAGTCATTGGATGTAAATAGTTAATAGGCCTATATCACTTACTCGACACCTTTCCTCTGGACCGAGTCGGCTCCGACTCTACCCCTACCAACAAACGTCTCTTCAGGTTTATGGTACACACTGGCGAGGCTTGACACCTCTCCTAGCAGTTCTTCCAGTAGCGCTGGCGCAACTGTAGTCCTCGGTATTGAAATAGGAGGTCGTGGGGTCAAAACAACGGCCTAGGATCAGTTGATTTAGCGCCTCATTGATGGTATGAGAAACGATAAGAGGAAAAGCAGAGGTTGCTCTTGAGGAGCGGAGAAAATAGAATTCCGGTGCCACATTGTCGCATGAAAAGTTGCTTACCTTGGCAGCGCCGGGGTCGGTCGACAGTAATCTCCAATAGATATACGCGCGATCTCGGACATCCGGAGAATCACAGTCTTTGGTCGCAGTGTTTAATACCCGTTGAACGATGCCTTGCGACGAATCTGGTTTCTTCAGGAAGAGCTTCACGACTGCGGTCAAAGTCTGTAATTGGACCTAGCATTCCAGATGTCAGAGAAACCTATAAAGACACCGCTTGGGAAAATGAAAACACACAGGGTATGATTCCTCAGTAAATGTGTCCACAAATATGCCTAGCAGTTCGTCCGCATTGTCGATCTTGTTAGCATATTCCCCTATGATCCAAATCAACGACGCCTTGGCTTCTGGCTCATCTAGCTCATCGAGATTCGCGCAGAGGGTCGGGATAATGCCTTCATACGTCGACGGATATTTCCGGAAGATGTCCTAAGGAGAAACTCAATCAGATGATCCGGCACCAAAATTGGAAGTGAGTTCAGTACCTTCATGACCACAACAGCCTCTTGCACCACATAACTGACGCGTGTTCCAATCAGTTCGAGTAACACATTCACACACCGCTCTGCCGCAGTATCTATCTTGACGGCCGTTTGTCCAATTGCTTTTATGCTCTTGCGAACAAAGTCTACATCAACCTCAGATGAATACCTATGCGAATTGAAGATTCAGTCAAATGCAATAGATAGAGACGGCAACATACTCTTTCAGCTCGCTCAAAAGCGCATCGACATTATTCTCGCCCGCCAACCGTACCATGATTTCCAATTTCTCAACCTTGACATACAAGGGATCATTGTATTTGCAGAAAAAC
Source organism: Armillaria cepistipes (assembly GCA_900157415.1). Classification (NCBI taxonomy): domain Eukaryota; kingdom Fungi; phylum Basidiomycota; class Agaricomycetes; order Agaricales; family Physalacriaceae; genus Armillaria; species Armillaria cepistipes. The sequence continues at coordinate 663,005 of FTRY01000023.1, forward strand.
ACCCGCATTTCATTTTGTAGGATATCCGGTCGCTTTTGAAGGAGGAGATTAATGTTTCGAAGTGCGACCCACTGCACCTCTGGCGGAGAGGAAAGGAGCGTCACTAGCGGAGGTGCCATTTTGCGGACCAGTTGTTTGATAAGGTCCTCTCGTCGGACGCCACGCATATGAATCATGATCACCTATAGTTATATGAGGAAATGCACAATAAGCCGGTAATGTAGGCGTCTACCTTCACAGCAGCCAGCACGACAGCTCCGTTGACGTGCTGAAACTGCGGAACGACACGCTCGCATATATGCTCGCTTTCTTTCTCGTCTTGGGCCTCATATCGAGCCAATGCGTTCAAAATTGCCACCCGGCCCCATTCGGAGCATTCGTTCAAGGCAATCAAGAGTTTGCTGAGTATAGACGCGGATATTATGAAGATCCCAGGATCTGATGAAGAGGTCGAAGGTTGCGCAGAAGCGGCTATATGAATGTCCGTCAAGGCGGCAACGGTGTTGGCTACGACCTGTGATGTTGGTTGAGACAAGCACACAAGGTGAAGAGAGCAAAGCGGACGCACCATTGGATTACTGTCAGCTATCATCTCATGCAGCTGCTCCAAAAACCCATTCTCAATCACCAGTTCCGGCTTCAGATCATACAACTTTGCAACGCACAGCGCAGCCGTCTTGCGTACGTATGGGTTCTCGTCGCGCAGGCATTTCTGGAGAGGGTCGCAGAGGTAATCGATGATCTTCTCTGCCCGTAGAACACCCATGGTACGGATGGCGAGTGCACGGACCAGAGGGTTTGGATCATCGGTGTCCTTGACGAAGGTGTTCACTGCGAGAATAACGAGCTCTGGCTGTGTTTTTGCGTAGTTCATGAGATAGAGATAGACGAGCTTCTTCTGCTCGAGGTCATCGGTCTGCATGTTCTTGAGGACATCGGGGAACAGGCCGCTGACGTCTACTGTATGATTTAGCTCAATAACATTTATGTAGCAGAATAAACGCACCCTTGCCCACCGTCATGGACGCTATTGTTCTCTTGATGGCATCCTTGCGTTTCTCCCGGTATTCACTATTGAGGTCGACGCTGAGCTCGTAGTTTTCACCTTTCCGGGGAGCCCTGAAGCTCATGAAGATCAGATATGGGTGGTGGTCGATGGAGGAAGACGATGTCACAGCCGTGCCACGCGATCATCACTGCTGTTCACCAACCACCACCACCATCATCATCCCGACCATTAGCTGGCAGCGAGTTCACTTGCAGTTATCTTGCCTTCAATCCCACTGGTAGTAACAGATTGTATACTGCCACCCCTGATATGTGAAAATGGCGAGCGTTTAGTGACACTAAGCTTCATTCGCTCGTCTACTATCTTTCACGATACCAAAGCGATGTTTGTCGCCTGTTCACCGCGGCCATATGACTAGAATGAATGGATCGCAACAGAGTCGAAGAAAATATCGGTCGCACAAATTCAGCAATGTTCTTCCAACTTTTTACCCTTTCCTTGTTGCAATGCTTCTGAAACAGGCTGCACACAGAATCTCCCATTCGTGTGAAGTCCATTATCAGGCCAGTACCGTCTTGGTGCATCTTCTGTTTCGGAAACTTAAACTACTGGTGTACTCCTGCTCGGACACACTCAGGGATGACTTGGTCGCGTGGATCTACGCGCCTTTACTGCATCCCCAGCGCCGGTGAGGCCAAATTTCATCAACCTGAGCGGTGATTTCTGGCCATTGGCGTACTGTCTGTGCCTCTTTTGGGGGGAGCTATTGGGTCCGTCGCCGCAGATTGTCTCCGGAGCACCCTGGCCAGCGTGTTTGAAGGCCACCCAGTTTAACCAGGGTCGACCTCAGTTCTGATAGCTATTGAAAGACGGTCCATATTACCTCCCGCTGGTGGCGTCGACCATCGGAGGTTCATCAATATCTGCGACGTGAAAATCCCTTCAGTTCAAACTTACTTTTTTTACTTTTTTTTCAATTACAGGACGTTTCGGCTCTCTCAAGATACGGTCCTCTCTTTACTTCAGCGTTTTAGTACTCGATCCAATCCGAACCGAATAAGACTCGATTTGCGTATACGACGCCGACCCTTTTGAAGTGCGAATCCCTACGGACCCTGCCTTACGCTCGGAGATTATGTCCGCTAGTAGTTTTATGCCGCCTTCTCACGGTGACAATCATATATTTCTGATATGGGGATCTAATAACGCCTTCCTTACTCAAACTCGACCACCGTCATCTTAAACTCCTCCCTTCTTCTTTCACGACCGTCATGGCTCCCGTCGAGGTCTCGGGAGTCAACGTTCCTCTCCTGTGAGTAAGACTCTTCATTTTTCCCCCTGTTTGATCGGACATGCTCATGTAATTATGGAAATAGGACTGGACCCCTCGTACGTCGGGTTCAATTGTAAGCGTAGCGGCGCCCAGAAAAAATCTTTTCACAGGTCTTGGCGTACATGTGGGGGTACGGCCTATATGGAATCCTCCTCGTCCAGCTATGTAAGGCATCCATTACGCTGAATGAATCTAATCTAACGAGAGGGTTCGTCTATCCAGATATCTACCAAATAACCTTCCGGAATGACAAGAACGGCTTCAAGATTTTTGGTGCGCCAGTTCATATCACTGCATCACGTCCACTCAAACGGACATTCTAGTTTGGTCATTATTTCTCCTCGAGACGGTCTTCACAATCTTTACAACCATCGCGGCCTGGCACACATATGGCACTGGTTGGGGAGACCCTGACGCTCTCACAACAATTGATGTCGCATGGGAACCCCTCCCTGCACTAAACGGTATCAGTGAGTGGTTGTACCTGTCCATCTAGCCGAATCTTACCTTTTCGATTAAAAGTCGCGGCAATGGTCCAGAGTTTCTACGTCTATCGAATATGGATGTTAACTAAAAACGTTTGGCTTGCGCTCGTCATTGAAGCGGTAGGTCTTTGGCAAATTTCATCTTACTTGAGTAATGTTTGATATCCGATAGGTCGCGCTCATGCAGTGTACATTGGCCTTTTATTACGGGATAACTGTAAGCCCACGTGCTCAACCCAACATACGGTTTACCGACGTGTATGCAGGTTTCTGTGAGAGGGCGACGGATTGACGACTTGTTTGCGTTGACGCCCAGCATCAGCGTGCGCGTCAATATTTGCGACCTCCTCTTATCCGGAATTTCTAATCCTCCCGCTCTTATAGGCGTGGTTATCTGGCAGCGCTGCATGCAACGTTCTGATTACAGCTTCTCTTGTCACCATAGTATGTATGATTGCAGAACAATTCACCATATGTTTCATGTTCCTTGATTTTAGCTTTACAGATCAAAACCAAAAGCTGTCTTTTCGGATACTACGAGCCACGTTACTCGACTTATACGCTACACAGTGGAAACCGCTCTGTTGACTTCTGTGGTAGCTGTGTGCGAGCTTATACTGTGGTTAACGAACCGACAGTACAACTTCCATTTCATCGGGTACGTGGTCTTTACCATTGCCCCCGTCAGATGACAACGTAATTATTACTCCAGGTTCCTTATTCTCGGCAAATTGTAAGGCCTTCCCTGTCACACAACAAAGCATCGAGCTAACAAACTTATTTAAGGTATTCGAACACTCTGCTAGCAACACTGAATTCGCGTGCGCTCATGTTCAGTGGACACGAACGGGACTACGAGCATCAAAGCGCGTTTATTGCCACGACCCCCCATAATACAACGTCATATTGGGACGAGTCCGAACTTCTGGAAACCGATTTGAGTTCAATATACCAACACCAAACCGGCCCATCAATATCGCAACCTGTACAGGATCTTAAGACCGCTCATGCAGGTCAATCTACGGACGATCTTGCTATTGTCGTTTCAGTGCGTGAAAGGAGCTTTTCTATTATGACGGAGTTTGACTGCTGCCTGTTCTTACAGAATCACTCTAGGCAGCCAAGTGCTGCGAGCACTAGCGCTGGAGCTTTCAGATAAACGAACTCGCCCTATCTGAGGATTGGAGATCAACGACCCATTTTGTACTACTGCAGATTCAGTTGATCTGAACATATATTGTATCGATAATGCAAAGATGTATGACGGTTTGTACTGTGCTTGATGCATGTCTTCGTGACGTGGTCAATACTGATAGGAACAAGGTGTTGGATGTTCGACCACTAGTGCCAGCAAGTGGCGGCCATGTGCAAGCCTGACTTGACAAGAAATGGGATCCATTCATTCAATCGCTGTTGATCAGGTTCCTGGTAACCCGCTGCAAATTTGACGAAGGTGAAGGCTTGTTTGCACGCGCGCACTAACGGGTCGATAGTTATAAAATACGGAGGTATTAGCTCGTACTCGCTTGGCGAAGTGTTTAATCTGTCCGTGTCGACGTCGCTACAATTCGCATTCCATGAGAAAGAATTATTGTCTAAACCACAGTTTATAGCTATTTCGGTGATCCCGGAGACCCTTCTGTGCACTCGAAGTCCCCAAACCCCACTTTATGACCAAGTCCGAGCCTTCTTTCATCATCCATGGAAATGACCCCGACTGTCGACCTGTATGCAAAAGGATCTCGTCACTTTACCTTTGGGCGGTGGCGGCGGTTTATGACGAAGTCAAAATCTCTCTCTCGCACAAAATACATGCGACTGCCAGGCTTTGTGCAAACAGCTGTAAGTCGCTTGAATACACATTGGGCTCAATTATTACTGAGAGGCGACGAAGCTCACGGAGGAAAGGGTATGTATATCTAATAACGCCTCAGATCCTGTCAAGACTCAACCGTAAGTACAACGCGACCACCGCGACCACCTTCATTTTGTACATATGCGGTATGGACTGTAAATGTTCAACTTCCTTGATGAAGATGTTCTGTAGTATCGGCGACCTGTCTCTAATAGACGGCAATACTACATAGCCCCGTCGCAATGCCATTTGCCTTGTGGGTTTGGAATTAAGATCTCGATCTATTCAAGTTATCGATTGCATATGGTCGGTCCGCATCGCCGACTCGTAAAAGTGATGAGGTCTGGGGAACAATTCGAATAAACCACTCGGAAAGGAGCCGAGGGTTACCACTAGTCGCACAGCGCTGTGATGTTCCGTCAAGGCCGGAAGTAAATGAGGTAAGGAATGACTATTGGTTGCTCAGTCCGACATCAAGAAACATACACTTCGCGAGACTCGGACTTGGTAAAATGCTGCAAATTCGGCAATCAGGGTGCACCCTATGGCATGAATGGTGACACTGACTGTACATGTTTCAAAAAGAGTTCGAATACTTTCTGCGTTGGACCTGAATCATAGAGGTACGGTCAATGGACTATCTTTATACAGAAGAATGGAAGTAGCCCTTCACATCACCATCATCACCGCACGGCCCACCCGGGGTTTAATTATACGTAACACGACGAAAAAAAAAGTGAACACGGCCTTGGTGTTCGTTGGCATGTACAGTTAGCCCCGAAATTTCCTTCTCTCAAAAGCAGAAGGGAAAGCGAGCGAGCGGACTCCGTCCCTTACGAAATTCGGGCTTTGCCAGTTCCTAATGAATGTGGTGCTTCTTAAGAGGTTCGTAGCGAACAGATATTGAAGATATGCCGCCAATAGCCGGGACCAGAATGAATAATAAGAGACCGCGGATGACCTTCAAGTTGACACGGGTACGGTTCATTAGAGTACATTGACAGAACATCGGACTCAACGAACTTACTCAAAGAAATCCCTTGTCGGCCAATTCAAAGATATGACGTGAAGCCACAGCTACATTTGGGATCATTCGAAAATGCCTCTACCGCAGGGTTTGCTAGTAGATAAGTAGACCGTCAGAGACAACACTGGCATGCATGCCAAACTTGGTTTCTGCAGACATGGGTCAGACTTCGCATGAACCGAAAAATTGAACCATACCACTGAAGCAGATGCCTTATGACATTTAATGGTCCTCGGAGATTGATTTACTCGTATCATAATCAAAGAACCAAGTAGTAGTTTGAACTTCGAGCCAGGATCAGGGGCGCTTGGGAAGATAGGATACTTACCGTAACTTTAACGATATTGATGAGAGCAGGAAGTCAAGTCGTGTAAGCCTGTTGATCCCATATGAAGATCAGATACGCAACAAATACGAGTCTCGCAAATGAATCTCAGATGCAAGTGCCAAGCAGTGGAACCTGGGAGATGGCCTGGAACCTGGCGATTTCGTGACCGTGACATCGCGCTCACGTGCGGAGGTGATAGGGGCTCCGTGTCGTCCCGCGTCAACGTTTGGCCTTGACCTAGGCACATTTCCGCCTACACACATTGCGTATTAACGTGAATCATACCGGGTGTAGTTTCTCTCACTATCGTCATCACTCGTGAGGCTGCCATATTGTAAATTTGTACTCTGAAAGTCCGTCCTGCGTCCGTCACAACTATTGAATTTGAGGCGAGTCTCAAGTTGGTAAAAACGACAGCTAGTGTGATTCCAATGTCCCAATATTAAACAAGATGTAATTTAAAATGATGATAACTTGAAACCAGGGTGCCCGTGCGTCATGCCTCTTTACAGGTGATGCTCATAATACTTTAGTCCGTCGTTACCGTCGATATCCATACTTATGCCATTTTGATTTCTCTTGAAATTCTTTCTAAATGTCAGCCCGCCGTCGCATGTGAATTTGTTCAAATCTTACCGATACAACGATCATTTCATGGGAGTTACCATCCTCGTGGACTTCCGTGGTTCGTGTTACGTGTACAGTCTGTGACCGTAATGCTCCAAGTGGTGCTGTAATTTTAGGTCCAGCATCATCCCAGAAAGAACTTGAAGGATGCGGTATCGCCGATCCTGTCGAGTTGATGAAAGCGCCATTTTGAATAGTACCAAAAACAAGTGCTCTTGAATTCAAGGTTGCGACGAGGGCATTAGAATACCTATGTCAAGGAGATCACTCATCGGCGTAAAATAACCAGGAAAAACATACAGCTTTCCTAGGACGAGAAATCTGGCATAATTCGTCGGTCAGATATGATACACCAGCCGATGATCTCCAACTTACCCAATGAAATGGACGTAATACCGGGGCTGGACTAACCAAAGGACCAACTCTAGCACAGCCGCCATGGAAGTGAGTAACCCCGTCTCAACGGTGAAGCGAATAATTTTTGTGACTGCATTTGTTGTCTGGCTGAAGGCTGACTGGCTGTTTGCTCGCCATAGCTGTCGTATTCCATGTCAGGTACACATTTCACGCAGAAGCAACATTTGTACGCACGACATAGACGATCACAGAGGTGATCAATACATCACAAACTACACCTCCGGCTAGCCATGTCTGCGTTGAAAGTGAGCATCAAAAAAAACAATGGGTCAACACAAGACCTACGCTAACCACGGGTGTTAACCCGATGAGCTTACTGACACCCAGGCCTTGTACGGAAACCTGTCGAAAATCTTCGGACTCAGGGAGGCCAAAAATGAAAGAAGGCCTACCACTATTCCGTAATAATAGGCAAGCACGCATTGTGCAACAGCAACAACTTCGATCAAGATACAGATCCAAATGTTTTTCGTAAGGTTGTAGATCCTCCAAACATAAAATGTTTGGACCATGGCCGAAACTATTGTGAGTTTTAGAAGGTTATTACTTTATGAGAAATAATCGCATACTGGTTCCGTTGAGAGCAGGAAGTGGCTCCCATGACCAGTCGATATACGAAAGCGTATTCACGTCGCCCCATCCATTAGCGTATTGATTCCACGCCGCGATGGTTGTAAAAATAGTAAAGACGACCTCAAGGAGGAAGATGAACCAAACTTGTGATGATACTGTCAGTGAGGGCTCTGGGAAACACCTTCAAAACTGGGCACCGACCATATAATCTCATTTTCCATGTATCTTTCTGGTTAAAATGAATATAATAGATATCTGTTCGGATGTAAGAAACAAATCGACCTTGCGAAATTCATACACGCACACATCTGAACTGTGAGAATGCCAAAAAGGCCGTATCCCCACATATAGCCAAGTATCTGGGCGATAAGCACAACATGTTAATGGATCGAGATATGGTCCACAGCACGAGTCGCGCACCAATGGACCAGTGCTATTTTTGTGAAATATCATTAGCATCCATTCATGGAACCTTCAGATGAAACGTACACGAGAGGTACGTTAATACCAGGGACGGAAATAGGAGCCATGAATATGAGCGGGATGAATGTGAGGGGCAAAAAAAGAGGAAGGTACGTCGTCCTTCTGCAGCGCCGATCACCTTTTAAGCGAGCGGGCCTTATAGTGAGTTTTCTCACCCAGTTGTCCTTAGGCACGTTCCACTGATAGCGAGGCAGCGCATCTGATGTTGTTGATACGATCATTTTGTCGAGAGGTTTCATAGTCCTCCGAGCATCAAAGGCCAGTATGAAGCAGCGCGCAGAAATCCAAAGGGGAACTACATGAAGCATCAGAAACGATTTCAAGCAGATTACTTACTATCGCAATAATGCCGGGTCGCGTATCCAACAGGTGTGTCAAAAGTTTAAGGGCAGTCCTTTGCACCTCATTGATCACCGTAAGGGTCGTCGCGGTGAACACAATCACTGCCTGGTGCCTAAGCATCCAGAACAGTATCGGAGTCTGAGCAATCCTACACGATAAAAAGCTCAAAGCATGGTGCATGAGTCTAGAGTGATTGTCCGGTGTCTATGGTAGTGTTGGAATCAGGAATACGGGCATAGATGAGCTTGAGGAGCGGTCCAACTAGTAAGCGATCAAAATATAGTCGGCAATCGGGTCAAGTATACACCGAGCACTGCAGGCAGGTAGTTAAAAGCATCTGGTTTTAGTACTTCAAGTTGCCATTGTGAAAGCAATCGTCAGTAAATCATCAGTACGACGATACTCGACGATATTGTTCTTCAATTGAGAATTTCAACCGTCCACGGCTCCTGGAAGTCGTGCGCCTGAAATGTTTCATACCTGGTATCACCTACAAGTCGATTTTGATGGATAAGAAACGTATGATGAATTTCAAAAATTCCGGCAGCCAGTGAGCTCGGCTCCAGGCTCGGCTGTAGGATCCAGCAAGTGATTGTACGTTTGGAGGAGACTTGCACATACTATCTGCCTGTCTCCCGAAAATTCTAAGTCTCAGGCTGAGAATGAACTCCCAAAACCTGAATTGTAGTGGCAGTGGTGATGGTGCAGGTGATCGCCCATGGAAGGTCGTCAATGATCGCCAATTTGATTATCAGTGATTAAAGGCTAACATCTACTGAGTTCCGTGAAGTACAACGGCGCAGATCTTTGTTCGTTGTAAGCTAACCTATACGATCACATCGTGAAACTGACTTCAAGCATGTTGATTCATAAACTGAGTTGCGGCAGTGTTATACAATCCATATCTACACGACTAGAGATGTTTAGATTCATTGAGACAAAGCTATACTCCTTCGATTCCGAGCTCTTTCGCAATGATAAGGGCAGCTTTCTCGCCGATGGCAAGCGTGGCTGAGTACGTATTCTGTAGGAGATCAATCCGATCAGGTTGTTTATTGGAGCATCGGTACGAAGAAAACCTACGCAGTTGACGTTTGAGGGCGCAATTGAAAGATCTATCATGACGAGTGAGTGCAGTGATCGAACGAGGAGCACTTCTATATACGAACCGGCGAGCTTCAGCCCTGTAACACCATAAACGTTGAGGTCTGTATCGACAACACCGCCTCTTTCTCTCGGTTTCATTGGACAAGTACCGAGCTAGTTAATTCAATCATCAGAACTGTGAATGGTTTGGGTGGCAGGCTACACTTACGGAGTGCCATGTCGTACCGACTATATAAGCGTCATAGATAAGGGAGCGCGGCATCTAAACGAGGCGGACGTACCAAAACTCCTGATGTTAGCATCGATCGCATCATCATCTTTCTTGGAATAGACTATCTTGGGAGCATTCAACGAGACAGGGCCATCTTCAGCAAGAGCAATTCCGGCGAGGCTGTCTGCGTCGAAATGGGGATGAGCAGGTGCAAAGGCGCCACGATACACAGGCATTCGGCGAAGGATTTCACGGGCTCTCTTGTAGCCCCAACGAAGAACAGCGACATCAGCAGGGCTATAGAAGTGAACATAAGTAAGGCAAGCACATAACGATGCATGCAACTCACTGAGACAAGAACCCGCAGTCGAAGTCGGGAGCAGCATATATATCATCAGAAGTGACGTGCAGATGTCCACGAGAAACAGGATACCCCTACAAGACAAGGCTATTACTTGGAATTCGATAGCACAGCTATCAACGTACGAGAGAAACTCCAGAGCAGAAGTAGCTGATTGGCGGTAACGCCGACTGATCTGCGGGAAGTCTGCAGTGCTTTTGTGAGAGAATCGCAGAATAAAAGATGCACAGGCATACCCAGCTAACGCGCTCATCCAGAAAAGTGGCTTATCAGGTTTCTGTGCATAGTCCTTCTTCCAGACCTCTTCGAAGTCGGGCCCTAGCTCTTCTACTTCATGCTCAAGGGGACGAAACTTGACGGATGCGTCCACTCCACTAAGAAACACGATTAACAATGCGACACAAGCACGTAAGAAGGGAAGTATACTTTGCTCCCAGTAATCCAGAACCATCCGCGTCCCATTGGGCCATGTTTTCTGACAAGGAATGAGAGCTGTTGAAAAGATGGATGATATGCGAGACTTACTGCCCCACGTCTCTGCGTCCCCTCGGAAAAGCCTGTCATAAGTTGTAACGTTAGGGTCCACAAAATACGGAGTGACGAGGAAAGGGTGATCTGGTACTTTATATTCAGAAAACGAAGTCGCCGTAAGTAAAAAACACTCTCACCGTCATATTCTTTCCCAACACCAGGAAGATCAACAAATTGTTTGATACCGGCTTTCTCCAATACAGAGGCAGCACCAATGCCGGACCGTTCAAGGACCAAGGGAGAACCCATAGCGCCCGCAGAAAGGACTATCAAGCGACTGGCAAGCACTGTGTGCACCAACTGTTCCGTATCAGGGTAAACTTGCTTGTCGAAAACATACTCGACGCCGATGGCCTTCGTGCCCCTGAAGATCCCATCAATTAAGCAGCGGGTGCTGATTGTGCACGTTAGAACGTACTCAAACAATACACGCTTGACCCTGGTTCCATCACAAAGAGTAACATTCTTGCTGTCTTGATTGTAGAGATAATGAGTCTCAACATATCAACATCAGGAGGGCTTCAAAATATCAAGATAGAAGCAAGTCATACCGCTGTATCAGATCGATGACCTTTGCTTGATGAGAACCTGAAACGAGTAAGAGTCTTAGCCTCATATCAGGTGGATATGATTCGTATAATCATACTTGGGCATTCTCTGTTAAAATATCAGCGTCTCACGTAGGCTGTAGAGAAAGACTTCCTTACAAAAAAGCAATTGAGGGATTCAGGGTCGAGATTGTTGCCCTCTTCTGATTGAGGTCTGTCCTTCTCGAATTGAGGGCCTACTTCAAGGAACTGCTTGCAAATCTCCATCATGGATGTATTTCCCCCGAAAGAGACTTTGATCGGCCCTGACGAGCCGTGGGTTTTCCTGGTCGGATCAACCTCGTATGTTTCGGCCTGTATTATGACGGGTAAAGAAGGGCGCAACGATTGGCTACTGTCACCTTACTTTCTGCAATAGCGGAATCAAATCTTTGGAACCCCAGCCAGGGTTACTGTATTCAGTCTCCCAGGTGTCGAAGTCAGAAGCAGCGGGACGATTATACAACACGAAATTGACCGATGCACCTAGTTGGATTCCGTTTCAGTTCCTCGAGTAAAACCTGTTGTTGTGCTTACCACCGCCGACACATCGAGCAGAGGGAACAACAAGACCCCGGCCAGCCATGTGTTCACTAGCCTTGGACTCATAGAATTGCATGGTCTTGCTATCGGGAGCCAAGTGAGTTATGTATCGACCGGGTTGTATGTGTTCGATCTTGTCCTTGGTGGTCGGTCCTGCCTCGAGGATGAGGATCTTGAGGCTGGGATCGGCCTTCGTCAGACGTCCGGCTACCATGCAGGCCGTCGTTCCCCCTACACGTCGTTAGAGACTAGGGTAATGGGCATCGGGAAAAAGACGCACCCCCAGCGAAAATAACATCGTAATTAGATTCGATGGTATGTGGAGCCATGCTGTAGCAGTTATGCAAGTTGTACTTTGAAAGTGAGGTCTAATAAATCCCATGAGAAAAGCTAGATCGCAAAGCTAGGTGATAGGCCTAGGAGCTATACAGATGGAAGGAGCGTTTAATCCAGGCCCCGAGGGCGGGAAAACGGTATCTACCAGGGGGCATCATGATGCTGTTGAATGTCGGTCTGATGTAAGTACATCACTGAGGGGCGCAAGGCTCTTGGATCCATGATGGCAGGAAGGCCTAGAAGTATATTAGCGATGGGCAACTCTTGCGTCGCGCCGTTGACAGAGCCCCGACATGTGAGTGCATCATCGAGTCCCCGAACTCTCCGACATATAGCGTTTCGACAATCCGTCGGACTGATGCTTTGGCTTGGCAACGAGGCGCTGGTTGCAATCAGGTAAAGTTAATCTACGTCTTCCGTTAAACCACGAATAGGCCGTAGTAGGGGAAACACCGCTACGGCTTTAACTGCGTATGGACCATCAGAATGTTGATGGGATCCATCTGAAGAATCGGAGTATCGCAGAAATAATCTCAACGAAAAGCGCCCCGGACCGCAAGCCAGGGGAGATGACCACGTAAATTTGAAAGAGCATCCTGAAGCTTCATCGCAGGTTTAGACGAAAGATGGGGGGTCAAGTCACCCTGCACTGAACCAGACTTCAAGGTCCCAAAAGCAATACAGTTTTCATCAAGTAAAAATCTTCGAATCCGCCTCGACTGTGTCCAAGACCCAATGGTTCGTATCAAAGAATCATTGGAAACACATTATGTGCTGATCCTAGCGATCCGAGATATGCGAAGTCTACCTACCGCAAGGGACAATACAGATTTGCCGAAAACCTAGACTTGCTGCGCTCCCGGTTCATGAGAAAGTGACACCATGAACAGCAGGAAAGATTTTGAGAAGTACAACGTGCCCACCCTGGTGATACTTGAACAGTACCTTTGGGCTCAAGTCCCTTGTTTGTTCCAAGGAACGCAGGCGAAACAGCATCACCAGTGATGCCGTTTCGACGTTGAGGTCAGCCTTCCGTCAGAAACCGATTGCGCCCGCGTGCCTGCACCATACAATGCGGTGTTTGCATTATACGCATCCATCATCTGATTATTGATGAATGCGCTTCCATTGGGCAAGAGTAATAAAAGGAAACTGAAAAAAAAACTGAGCAATCTATGGATGGTATAAGAACAGGATATCGGGTATCATTGGCATAGGAAAACCCAGAATGCAGCGATGCGGTGCATCGCATTCGTTATCATCGGACTAGTCAGCGTAAGTGTGTGTATACATGCATAACTGCGAGCTAAAAATATTGAAAAATCAAACAGAGCGATCAATAATTAAAATGTACGATGTGGAGAGTGCGCTTACGAGTTTATTTTTTCAGATTCCAATAGTCTCCTTTCTGCTCCTCCAGTGAATTACTATGAGATGTGACTACATATAATTTCTTAAAAGTTAGAGTTTTAATAAAATTCGCCTTTACCTCAACGAGATCTCGCATCCAGACACACCTGCAAACCCTGCAAAACCGCGTCCAGTTAAAGTCGTCTGACCACGACTAGCTCGCTAAGAGACCAACAAATTCCTGATCAAATGACCTAGTCTGCCGTATCAGCAGTCATGCATTCATGCCCTAAGTATTCAGAAGTGTGAAGACGGGTGTCCGTTGCGAACGTGATACAGTTTAGGCGTAGGAGGGCGATTTGCGAAGGAAGACCATGATGAAACATGGCGGCAAGTGAAGCTGGTTGTATGTACTTGTATGGCCACTGGCCATGTGGCCAACGGTCCGAATTCCCGAATATTTAAGTCAGAAATGCAAGACGACGGAGATAAACGACTTTAGAGGCAAGCTAAGGAGCAATAAGTGTGCGCTGCGCTGTGATTTTCAAATGCCATCAAGAACAGGCAGAGAGATCGGTGCCAAATTGGTGCGTCATCACTACTTATGCTATGAAACAGTGCAAACTTTCAAGTTGTACCGGAACAGGAAAAATCAAGGAGCCCACACAATTTATAGCTCACGACTCAATAGTGAATTTTGTGACATCCGTTCTTCCCCTCGTAGCCAAGGCAAACTACTACGTGAACTTTTACGAACTAAGATCAAACTGAGATGCATAAAACCTGTTCCCCGCCGCTTAGCCGCCGGTCCCTCTTCATGCGAGCATCGGATTGTTAGCATTAGGATCATGATCCACGTACCAAACGCTGTTGTTGAGAAGAAAAAATTAAGACAAACCAATCCTTAAGATAAGTGGCTTGATCGCCGGTGAGCGGTCCGATCATCCGGGACTCGCTTTCCGACGACCAGCACGAAGCTCGAAATCATCCAATTTGACACCGCGGCACACTGGAGCGCCAAGAATTTGTTTTGAAGTCCTGTTCTCTTGGTTATCTTTCTACCGGTGAGCTTTGAGGTCCTGAGGGCACTTCAAGGTAACGATTGACACGAATCAGCACCCGATCCTACCGTCGAAAGCGTAAATCCGTCGATGAATGCCTACCTCCACTCTAAGCAAGATCGAAACGCTTTCGGGAGCCAGGTATCCTCTTTCTGCGGCTCTCGTGGTGCGATACCAAGGATCATGATTCAACCAACTCTTGGTCCCGCTCATAGTACGCTCTCTTATGAAGCATGCAAGAGGACCAGCGTAGTAAGGGAAATCTTTTCGTCTACGATTGGTCTCTGTCCCTGTATCTGTTAACAGCGCTCACGGGAGAATGCCGGTGAGGAGCAGCTTTTACAAGTCCCGTATATTTTCGTCCGAACTGGTTCTTGCCTAGGATCTTCATGTCCGGATGGTGAAATGACAAACTGCTCGAAACTTGCCAAGTCTTACTCGCACCCGTGTGGCGCGATCTTATGTCCAATCCCTCCCCCTGATACCTCGATGCTATGTTCGATTCATAGTTTTATCCTCACGCTTCTGAGAGTTGGGATCTACACGAGGGCAGGCTCAAACTCAGCTCCTCCTTGCGGATTTATTGTTGCTTCCAATTGACGTTGACAACCCTGACGTCTCCAAATGAAGAACTCGAAAACTGTTCTGTCTATCTCAATTCGCAGTGTCCTGCCCACGCTCTGCGACTTCTCGGGCCGCCGTAAGCTCTATTGGGTAGGGCAACAATATTGACCATACTTGAATTTGTCGCGACAGCAATTGTAGAACGGGACTGTCAAAGCTATAATACATGTTCGAACTCCGTCGATATTTTCCCGCCGGTCAACATGGTTTCAAAGAATCATGTCACTTCTGGTCTGGACTTTGTAGCTTCACGAACAAAAAAGTGAACCTCTACAAGCAAAACTTTTAATATCGGGGTCTGAGCGTTACGGAGACGCCCGCGTATTTCAGGGTCACTAGCACGCCTCTCTATCGCCAAGCGTCCTTTGGCCTCGTCGCCCTTCTTTATTCGCTTTGATCTATCCAACGGTTTCTCCAGGGCGTATCTCTACGTGCCTACCAAAGTGGACGTTGTAGTTTGCCTCATGGCCAACGTTACCGCAAGACCCTTCTCCTTTCGCCGTGGCGCTACGCGTTTCATACAGCCCAGCTGAGCTGATAGTATCTACCACTAGATTGGGTTGAATTGAACGGGTCCCAGCGTAGCCCCCCCCCCCCCCCCCCGGACGCCATTGCTTGGTATAGCCTGATTTACCAGCTTGTCTTTGATTAGACATCGTTGTTTTGCGACCTACCTTGATATTTTTCGACACTCAGTCGGCGTACAATCAGGCGATCCCACGTAAGTGGTTGGTTGCCCGCACCATCGTGGTTCGCAGCTTCGCCATTGTCATGTGTTTACACAGAACGACTCTGCTCTCGGGATTCTTGGCCATGGTAAATCAGTCGTGGCGTATCCCAGCTGCCCGGTTCTTGGTGGCCTAACTCGTACTGTGCACGTTTGATATCACTTGTTCATCGTGGTCGCTCTTCCGTCATTCTGAATTAAGATATGATACTTCTCCGAAGTCGGTCCCTTTGCCGGATGGCTTTGTAAGAGCGCAGCCGGAAGCGCTACACGGTCACTTGGATGGTGATGGATCCCATGATTTCACAGCCTTAGGTTCTCATAGCCGTCTCTCGGAGGCATTAGAACGTATCGCTCTTCTGTGCATCCATACTCAATCAAGAACCTTATGATTATCTTCATACGTCATTCTAACGAAGGCGCCGATGCTCAAAGACGTTATCAGTATTACTTTCACAAGAACTCACCTTACTTTATGTTGTTCCGGTACGAAGGGGATCGTGATAACAGATCATGCTACGAATAACTGTTAAGTTTCAGACGCGTCCTTCACAGCCCCAAATTAGACTACATTTGCGCCGGGACATTCCCAGCATGCCCTGTCTTCCCACCACTCGGAGGGTAGTAGGCTTATGATGCTTCTAGTCCATTGCTTGATCATAATAACCCTGATGATGTATATATATATTGGTGAAAATAAACTCCACTGTACTCTACGAAACTAGTGTTACCATAACTGAATAACCGATTACCCGACAGAAGGCGAAGTAGCTTTGCCGAGAGGACGAAAGAACCTACAAGTATTATAGTTTTACAGAGAGCCCGATATTATCCAAGGAATCGCTAAGTAGGCATGGCGTCCCCGATCTACATAGCCATCTTCATAGTGACCTGACCAACCTTCATTTCCCCGTCGGCAAGTACGCGACGCGCTGCCTTGCCATCTCGGTTCTTATAGAAGACTATCTCGCCTTCATCTTCGATGAAGCAACACTGTGTGAATGTGCGATATAACGCCCGGAAGGTATTCTGATCCGAAAGAATGAGTGAAAAAACGATAAAAACCCAACTGAGCCGTACCGTTGAATCATAATTATAGTTTTCGCCAAGAAGAATCCGGATACGCTTTGTGACCTCAGGTTGATTATAGAACGGAATGTAAGAGAAGAGGTGATGGGCAACCTAGATGGAGTCAGTGAGTACAAGGGAATGGAGCACGGGAGGATGATGGGCTCACATGATCGTGGCTAACGTTATGGAAGAAAACTCTCCCAACCCATCCCAGAAGGGGTCTGTCAACAGTGGACGCCGCGCCACGGATAAAACTCCATGCCGCAGAGCGATAGTATGGTATCGTCGGGTCGGAATGATGGAGGTATGTCAACATAACAATCCAGTGATTTGCAAGCTAAGAGAACAAAGTCAGACGATCCAGGGTTAAACGAGAAAGTCGAGAGACGAACCAGATAAGGTACTCCGTATACTTTGACAAACAGCGAAAACCCTAGCTCGCGGGCCCATAGAGTAAGGAGTAAGATAGTAACGCAGATGCCAACGTTGGAAGCTATGATGTTCCGCCGGTGCCGGGGCTTGAAAAGAGGCGAAGAGGGACTGAAATGCTAGATTGCCCAGACATGAGAAATGAAGATATCGGACAACAGCCGTTAGAACTCACATTGGTTCCCCTGGGATAGCTCGGATTTCCCATCTCGTTGGTGAACAAGTAAATCTGCCATCCAAGGAGTTGCATAATCAACATCTTCGAAAGGACATAGATCGGAGCGTCTTCAAAAACTTCGTGAGGGTCAAGGCCGGATTTCCGTTCACCATCAGCCAAAAGACCGGGTGCTCCACTACGATCATCTTGGGATTGGGGCCAGAGTCCATACTCGCTCCTCGACCTCGGAACATAATTTTCGTCTCTCTCTACACTCATGGGCGCCCTATGGTGACTCCGATGGGTCTCCCTCCACGCGTAGTACGGTGCAAGAATTGCAGTGTGCAATGTAAAGCCCACGGCATGGTTGACCCAAGAGTACTCTGAGATCGTCCCATGGCCGGCTTCGTGTGCTAGGCACCACCAACCAGCTAGGACTATCCCCTGGCACCACCAGTAGGCAGCCCAAAGTGGAAACCTCAACACGGCCGGGGCAAGTGGAATGAACGAAGAGAGACGGTAAAGGATCCAGGCGCACACAACGTCACGGGCCACGTAGGAAAGACCCCTCGCGGTGGATTTTTTGAAAACATGGGGAGGAAGGGCAGCATGGAGTTCAGCAAGGGTGATGTTAGGTGGTACGAAGGGGGTATTGGCACGGCGAGCATATTCCGGCCCATCGATAAGAAAAGTGGACAGCATGACGAGTTTCTAGCTGATGCCCAGGAGAGAGAAAGGTCCCGGTTTGCGAGAGGAAAGAAAGCGCATCTTGAGTTGTATTTATTTAAGAGGTGTCAAATAGATTTGGCAGAAGCAAAGATTAGCATCAATACCCAAATGCTCAGTATGGTAGACCGAACGTCGCGGAGTACCCCGGACACCTCCACGGCACTTTTCTTTGATCTCAACAGATGAAATCCGGCGCCATTTGTTTCCGCCTCGTGTCCTCGTTCTGTGGTAATTCAGGGCCGCCACGTTTGCCTACTTTTACGAATCAACCATCATACCGTTGGAAACCGGAATCACTCGTGGGTCGATTTTTTTTCAGTCATCCCCTGACCTCTCACGGTCGGTGGTTTTTTTTGCCTAGTACAATTTCAATTCAGTATCATACTGTTTTCTCATTATTTTTCGTATTTTTCTGCGGGGGGAGTATGTTAGTCCCAGTACCTCTTGGTCGCATGATCATCGGTGGCGCGCGATCCAGCTTCCTCTTCACTCATCGGTACCCGTGTAAGTATATCACCCTCGATTCTCCCGTGTAACGATGCAAACCTGACATTTGGCAGTCATTTCTGACCATCTCCCTGACAACAATCTCAAGCAACCTGCAAGCCACCTACCGTCGCGAATACGCGATAGTGAGTGGGCAGTCGCGTCCGGGATCCGCACCGCGATATAACCACGATAATGCACAAGAGAAAAGCGTACAGTTCTTCTTCCGTTTCTGTTCTATTCGCTACAACACGACTCTACTTAATGTCATTTCTTCGTTGATGGACATTGCTACGCCATTGGGTGTCCTCGAGTTTGCCTTTAATCGGGCGTGAACGGCTGAAGCAACGTCAACGGATCACTCGTACGATGAGTTTCCGGAATTCTCTATATCTTATACTTCGGATGCGCTCCGAATAGTGTTATCTCGCCTTTGGAGCGATACTTAGTCATTGATCCAATCGTTAGACAGATTGTGCCCACCGTTATTGCACTCTCGAGGTCGATGACGCATAATTAACACAATAACATTCGGCTTCGGGCTCGGTAAGGTACCAATTGTAACTCGAAGTACAACAATCAACTACGCAACCACCGATCGGAACACGATCTCAAGAAGAAAATGCAGGAAAGATGGAAGGACGAAGATCAGGAACAACCCAAAGTACGTGTTGAATATAGCAAGATTCAAGGCCACACGTGACCGCGCCCTGGCTCGTCGGACTCACTGTTTCGTGTGTAGCATTTACCCTTCTAAGTGTATGTTCCATCCTCAGACGCGGCCTTTACAAAACACCTCATGGGTGATAATGATTGTGTGAATAATATCGAAGCTATGAAAAGAGTAGGCGACGGCCCTGTGCATAGGGTTGCGGGTGTTGGTGCCAGATGCTAGCAGGGACCTTGTATACCCAAATGAACTCCAAGCCGTCAAAAGAAGCGACGTCCGGATATGAACACAATGCATATGTCCAAGGCTGAGCATAATTGACATGGAAATGCATCACATGTGTGTTCCATGCGGTTCAGATGCCTATCCAATGCCTATCCAATGCCCATTGGGAGGTACTATCAGCTTCATAGACCGGCAGCTGGATCAAGCCCTGCTTCACACGCACAACTGTTTCAATGTCTGATGCATTCGCACATAGCCCACCTGTACAAAAATCTTCAAAATCATGATCAGTGTTGTGGCATTCAGATTGCTGATGGAAAGGATACACCATCATTGTGCCCGCGCATTGAGTCTTCAATGAAATGTACTAGCGGGATTATCAAAGGCCTCTATAATGAAAGAAGTTCAGTGATTGATGGTGGATTTGGACGTAGTCTCGTAAACCTGACGAATCGTCGTTCAACTTGGTTGGATGCACAGCCACGCCACAGCCTGCGCTTAGTCATAGTCATCAACATGCGTCATCTGCTCCATACCGCAACTTAGTTGCTTGCTTGAGCCCCTCCAAAGCCCTCCATGCTGCCATTGCAGCCCAATACCGGTGCTTTCAAAGTCCAGCCTCCAGTCGCATGTCATTCTGTCCCGGTATTTGCCTTTTTCTTGCATCAGGAGCTGTCATCACGATTGAATGAAAATTTAGTAAGGTCACATTCAGTTTGGACGCTAGAAGGACCACATCTATCAGGCGGGTCTGCTGAAAATAGGAAACCAGATGCTCCTCTGTGGTAACCCCAACTGGATTGATCATCAAATCGCTTGGTGCACCCGTGCAGTAACTTACGAGTATAAAGATTAGAGTCCATGCGTGCGGAGTGTGGATCTCGGGAGAACTTAAAGTCGTTTATTGATGAATGTCGGGAGAACCTAAAGTTATTTTCAGATGAATATCAACGTTCATGCATAGTTCAGTACATGTAAAGCACCAAAGCCTCCGAGAGTCCCATACAGTATGTGATTACATTTTTTGTTCCACCCATACGTCAAATAATATCAACGGCTGACGCCACTTCATCCCAGCCGCACCATCAGTGCATTACCACAAACCTTACGATTCGGAGGTTCGTGATAACCTACCCTGACACTGTACCGAACCGCCGGGGCCACACTAAAAGGCAATTTGCAGTTGCGCTCCCGGAGGCCTGGATCTTTTGCGAACGCAGCGGACTGGAGACCACTTTATAAATTGCTGGGAACTTCACGTGGCGAACTAACTGAACGTGTCATTCCGCAACATTTGGCATAGCAAATTAAATAAATACCAGGTCCCCCTTAAAAAAGTGGAGGATCCTCGATAAACCCTTGCGGTGTGCTAGAGTATTCCGATTTCCTCGCCAAAGCTCGTCGCATTCTTCCTTTTACTTTGTCAGTAGTAAATCCCTCCTTTCTCAGCTGGCGTTTGGCCCTGACGATCTCTTGTTGCCCTTGAGTACCTGATTGCCTAGGTCATATCTCTGAATTACTCATGCTGGCCCTGCTGATTGATCGTTGTCCAAGGCTCACAATTAAGTCTGAATCTTTGCAGTTGTACTATCACCCGAGCCTGAAGACCTTTACGTGGTACGGTAATTCCTTCAAGACCTACAATTGTTAGCACCGGAGACTCCTATATATCGGTCGTCCTTTGGGGAAAGTTGGCACAAGGCGTAGCTGCACTGTACCGAGTTTATTGTTCGCTATTGCAGGAGCCACACAGCCAGACGTCTATTCTTACGGCGTTCCCTTCGTGCGACTTTCATTCGGCTCGTACATTGCTCTCTTTATCAGTCCCACTGAATCAAATACGGGAACTTAATTGCTGACCTTGAACATACTCGGGACTAATTCAAGTTCAACATGCATCCGCAAGCTCGTCTCTGTTATCAACGCCATGGATATAAATTTAGGCTCAGTGAAGCCCGCGAAAGTAGTGCGAGGAAGTCTTTGTCCATGCTACAAATTTCGGCCGCAGTTTACATTATTAGGCGCTAATATTATCTCTCATCTCATTTGATCTACGCCGCTGGAGCTCAAGCTCCATGCAGAAGTCTACCTACTCTATGCTTACTTCGATACACGACTCACAAACAATTTCTGATTAGACGGATTCTTGTTGCGGCAGCTTAGACCTCTGTCACCGCTTTTCTCGATGCTCATTCGAGTCGTACAAACTTTTAGTGATCCCCCGCTTCCCGCCATATTGGGAGATCATCGTTTATTGAATCCCATCTGACAGACGGGGACCAAGTGCCATTTTACGCTTGATTTGCTTCCGCTGTGACAGAGAGGATTCGAGGGTGGGAGTGTGGATTCCATGCTGGTTTGGCAGGTGCGAATCTTCAGATAGACGCATTCGAAACTTGACTTACTAGTCTAGACTTCGCCAGTAATGGTACTTGGAACTGACTTAGTGCGTACTTGGACAGTCTGGACCCATAAATAATTTGTTCCGCTCTGACGTTACATTGTCGAGAAATGACTACTTGTGTTTGACGAACGCCACCAGTGTGCACCCCGGGTAAGCGTAACGTTGGGACTTTGCAGAAGGCAAGTCAAGATTGATGAGATGAAGGATTACACGCAATGTTGGTGGCGAAACGCCGCCAGCAAAAAAGTGCATACTTATGCTACTAGATCGCAATGCATTATGTAGAGTAATTCCGCCGGGGGCATGTGTTGACCAAAAATTAAAAACTTCTGATATGAGGATCACATTATGACAATTCTTCGAGAATGACGCAAAGCGTGGGTTGTTTCGTCTAGACATTATATAACTATGTAACGTATCCAAGAAAAAGTATGAATATGTAGCTCAGAATCCAAATACGAAGTTCTTCTTCCCCAAACCGACCATCTTACTCCTCGTCCATAGCCCTAACGACCGCTTGCCCTTGCTTGTCTCGGTAGAATAGAACATCACCTACATCAAATTAGTATTGGTCAATTATCTACGTGGATTCAGCTGACCTTCGTCCTCCACAAATTGACACTTATTGTAGCTATTCCAAAGCGCCTCCCAGATCGGTTCATCTGACCAGCAATAGTGCTCGCCCAAAAATGCCTTTAGATGCTCAGTTGCGGCAGCGGTATGGTAGTAGGGCATTTTCGGAAAGAACTGAAAACATCTGAGCTTGCAAACGAATACTTGATGATAGAACGACGTACGTGATGCACGACATGGTAGTGTGCCACATCATGTAAGAACCATCGACCCATCCAGCCGAGGAATGGTCTGTCGACGGTGGCTGCCGCGCCGCGAGCAAAAGTCCACTGCGCAGCACGATAGTGCGGGAGTACGGGGTCCGTGTGGTGTAAGTATGTTATCATGATGACTAGGAGATGACGCCCTGATAAATCGAGAGGAAAAAGCGGAAGAAAAAAGACGTACACCAATGGGTGACTTCCAGCCAAGGAATTCCGTATAGTGCAATGACGTTCCACCATCCCCACCGTCTAACAGCAACGCTGACGAGGAAGACCATACTCCCAATGCCAATGTTGGATAGAATGACCGCATTGCGTTGTTCGGGTTTGAATAGGATAGAAGACGGGGAAAAATGGTTTGTGTATGGGGGATAGTCTGGCTGTCCGGATACATTTGTCACTAAATAAGAAGTGAGATGATAGCGAGAAACCAAGCCTAGGAAACTTACGGAGATAAGCTGGAAACGCAAGGACTTGCTGCCGGATGAGCATCATCAAAGTCCAAATGGGCGTATCACCAAAGTAATCATCCCAATCTATGCCGTGTTCCTTCTCCTGCTCTTTCGACGGTATCCCAAGATCTGTTCGAGTCTTCGGAACGTAGACCTCATCGCGTTCCATGCTGGCATGGTTCATATGGTGCCTATGATGACTTATTTTCCAGCTGAAATAAGGCGTCCATAGCAACGTGTGCAGTGTATATCCCACCAAGTCATTAAGCCACACGTACGGGCTGAACGCGCCATGACCACATTCGTGACCAATAACCCATACTCCAGTTAGAACAAGACCTTGGAACCACCAATAGCCAAGCCAGGCAGCCGCGCGTATAAGGGGGGAATATATGTCGAACGGTGCCGGTAAGTGGAGAGAAGGTATGCGCAGAGCGAGATCGAAGAAAAGCGCAGTGGTGATGAGGTCGCGTGCGAGAGTTATTAACGCACGTGTAGTGGAGAAGACGAAGAATTCGGGGGGAATGGCTGCTCGAATTTCGGAGATGGAGTAGGGAAGGGGACTGAAAACTGGGAGTTTCTTTCTGTCCGGCTGGCAGCGCTTAGCCTGAAGGCTCGTAGGAGAAAAACTGATAGACGAAGGGGCCATCTGGAAATGGGAGAGCTGTATCCATGTTTCGTTCTGAAGTACTCTTTTTATTCGGTGAGGGACGCTGATAGATCATAGATGCATGTTTTTCGACAAGACAAATCGGTCCTTCAATATCTGAAATTCAGCATAACGAATAAACAAAGTGACCGGGGTCCTGCCAAGGTTGATGGACCCTTATTTCCACGTGTACGCTTCCCATTATCTTATCTCCGAATTTTTTTAAAGTGCTCTTCCTCCGTCCCGAATACAGCCTTCTTGAAGCCCTGACTGGGTCCGGTTTCCGTGCCATCACAAGTCACGATGCAAAAAACCAACGGAAAGTGTCAAAGCATTGTCGACTTCGATCCCTTAAATTTTATGTGGCTAGGCACTTAATACCATCGAGTAAGTAAGTACTGACGCCGTGGTACGTATGTCATCCAGACATTTCGCCAACCTACCGTCCGGGACGTCGGAAAGGATCCGAAATTCATTCAGCGCCTTGGGAATGCGTTTAAAATGAATCCTTTTTACAGGTCGTCTTCATCCCCAAGAATCAACGGGTTCCGATTGGAAGTTCAACAGACTGCTCCGTCCGGAAAGCGTATGAACCAAGAAAAGGCGAATCGAAGACGAGACTCGAATCTTCCCAGGCCTGCTTCATCCTTACTACTGCCCTTTTGATCTCCGAGCTTGAGGTCCAAAATGTACGAAGCTTGATGGCAACCTAGACTCTGACTTCGTTCCAGTTCGGACAAGTGCTGCCGATGTCTTCAATCTCTTCGTTGACGGCGTTGTTAACAGTCAACATTACAGAATACAAATTTGGTAGCACGTACATCGTCCAGCAGAAGTACATCAAATAAATATATTATCACCTCCGGTATTCCTCCGAAAATAACCTACAATCAACTTCGAATCCGGTAACTTGTGGAAGATAAGCCAAACCAGCCAAATCCAGAATATGCACGTCACAAAATCCAGTCTTGGAGTCGTGTCCTCCAAAGACAAATAGCCGGCTTTCATCAAGAACAGCTGCATGATATCCCCGCTGACTAGGCGGAGTTCCACACACAAGTCGTTTCTCATACCGCATTTCGTCTAAAAGTACAGATTACTTTTGTATAGTATTGAAAGTGTTATATGAAACGCACGCAAGTTGAAAGTGAGCAATTCGGAAGTGTGGTCACTCCCGTCATAGCCGCCTTGTATGAAGAGATAGGATCCAACCAGCGTGGAGGTGTGTGCAGAACGGACGTGTAAATTCGTCTTCAATATGTCGACGGCGTGCCATTTCAGGTTTACTAAAAACGATGCTCACTGATACTGAACGATCCTCGGACACAGACAACACACGTACCAAAGCTAAAGAACCATATATCCCACAAACAGGTCCTCGACTGGGACTTCCCGCCGATGATAATCATATACTCCCCCGCCAGGTTAGCGGTATGATAGCCCCTCGCGCAGGGTTCTTCTTTTTCCTGAGAGCCGTCTGTCGTTATCAGTTTCCATCGCATGTTATCTATGTCCGATACGTCCAGGGTCCATACATCGTCAAGTGCACCAGCTCCGGTTCCTCCGCCAAATATCCAAATCTTCTTATCGTACAGCACAGCAGAATGAGCACGTCTTGGGGAGGGTTCACGACCCGTGATAATTGGACGCGACCACTCACGCAGGGTCGTGTCGAAGACATACACATAATTAAAGCATGTTTCGTCATCACCACCTCCAAATATGACGAGCTTTCGACCGACTAGAGTGGCGGTATGTCCTCCCAGAGGCGAAGGGGGGTCACCAATCGTATTGGGTCGGGACCAGTGCATTGCGTCTATGGGAGGTCAGATTGACTGAACCGACAAGATACAAGTATGGAAATGAACGTCATACCTGTATCAAAACAGTATATATCGCTTGTTCCTGCACCCTTATAGTAGCCACCAAAAACCCATGCAACATTATCTAAGAGGGTCACAGAAGGCCTTCGCATCTTCGGAGGGAGCGTGCCGTATACTGGAGCGCCGCTCCAGTGCATGATCGAACTCGGAGCATCCGTTGCATCCTTGTCGTGGGATAAGAGAGGAGAACTCTGCATTTTTGGATAAGTGCCACTCCAAGAGTTGGACCTGTTCTTAGTAGCGGTTCCTTCCTCTGGCTCCGCAGAAGATACCGCGGACGCCCTCAGTGATGAATGTATCGGCTCCGATGAGCTAGACGAAGCACGACCTACAGATTTTGATGTTCTAGGAGATAGCCCTCGCGAACTTCCGAAGTGACTGGAGGATTTGTTTTTCAAACTTGAGGGACGCACTGCCAGCCTTGAGGAACCAGAGTAGGACCGAGATGGTGGGTTGGCTGGTGTTTGTTCAGGAACGACATGACGATGACGGGAAAGCATCTTGAGCCGTGAGTAATAGAACGTGATGAGGCCTTCGACGGATAATCATTCTGAAAGAAGTCTTGCAGCACGCACTCACCCGCGCACGTGTCCAACCCTGGTTTTCCATTATTGTCTTCTATTTCAATTGTCCGAATTCGACAAGTCGGCTATTACTCAGTACTTGATAGCTACTACTTCGAACCCTCATCAGTTTGGTCTTGTTCGGTTACCAGCAGGAACCGTGTTCGAATGGGTAATAACTATTTGAGAGCCCCGCTGCTGGGGGCTCCTGAGTTTGCTTAATGAGGAGCCCCGTCCTATCGGCGCCAGCGCCGCCCGGACTCGGGGGACCTGGGGAGGTCCGAGGGACGCGTCGAGGGGCTAACGAGTGGCTCACTGAATTTGTGATGCGTCGTGTTGAAAGTTGAAACTACATGAAAGATTACACTTACTGTAGCTTATCATTTATTGATTTGACTTATTTTTGTCGGACTTCCTAGCAAGCCGAACCCAGTTCTTTGTACGGCGAGGTAGGTTAGGCTGAGACAGGCATAAAGAGGATGCCAAGATGAACGATATCGTTCTCTTGATATTTCCATTGCACAACAGTGCTCACCAGTTGCATGTATTGCTTGGTAAACATTATGATTCAATTATGATCGGAAGCAATACCTAGACCTTGAATCATGCATTGGTGCGATCTGTGTAAATACT
This sequence comes from Armillaria cepistipes, assembly GCA_900157415.1. Classification (NCBI taxonomy): domain Eukaryota; kingdom Fungi; phylum Basidiomycota; class Agaricomycetes; order Agaricales; family Physalacriaceae; genus Armillaria; species Armillaria cepistipes. Next base: position 690,109 of record FTRY01000023.1, read on the forward strand.
TTTACTTGCCTCATCGGTGACATCGAGCGTCGTGTTGGCGTCGCGGTACAACAACGTTGACGACCGACAGGACGCGGGCGAAACCCCACATATGGTATGTGCACGGCCGCAATCGGCCCACAAGCCGAGAGACATAATTTCGAAATCACTGGGGCTCCTGCAGAGCCCCTCGAAGAGCCCCGGGAGCGGGGCTCCCCAATAGTTTTATTCGTTCGAATGTCCCCAGCCGTCCACCTGAAAGCCTAGGTTTCATCGCTGAATATCAAACTGGTGATAGAAGAGAGGGAAAAAGATCCCACCGAAAGGCGGATAAGCCGAAGATCCGAAGAACGAGGGCGTCTCAACGCTGTACAGACTTGCCGGGATCACAGCGCTCGATGACAGATTCCCCCATTGAGTATCTCCTGCGAGGTAATTGGCTCCGGTGAAGTGCGATTCTCCAACAGAGATCATTTTGTCGTAAATAACGTTACCGACAGCTGTCTGTTTTTGTGTCTCGTTGTTTGCGGAGAATATGCAATTTTGCACTTTGTTGCGAAGCCAGACGTTCCCAGGACCCGTGGCGTGGAGATCAACTATGTTCAATTTACTCTCGGTGGCCGGAGGATGAGGTGATGGATGGTTTACCTTGATCAGCGTTATCATGTCTACGCCGTTCTTGAGTCTTTGATTCCACCCCGTTCAAGATTAAAAACACGTACGAATTGTCTGCATAACCCTCATAGAAAATATTTCCCTGGGACACGTTAGGAGCAGAGCCTTCCAGGTATACTGGACAAGCGGACTAACCTCGATCAAGTTGAAGTACGCATCTAAACAAAGCGCGGCATGTCAATAGATAATCGGGACCATATAGAAATAGAACAAACATGAGGCATGGAACGCCATGTCGTTGTAGGACTGCCAAGGTTCCTCTGAAATTAATGAGGGCGGGTATCAAATGGACGGTAAACCTTAGATTACCGATGGAATTGTAAGAGATGACATTATGGTTCGCTCCTTGTTGCAGAAGTATGTGGTGGCGTAGATCCCAACTCTGAAAAAAAAAACTTGAAAAACGTTCAGATATTTTGAAGAATTTGTTCCGACCTTGTTGTCCGTCACACGGACGCCTGTAGACAGGTGGACATTGAACCCATAGCCATATCCACCTTTATTGATGTAGAAACCATGAACATAGTTACGCTCAACGACCATACCGAGGACGAGCGCAATATCGACGTGGCTGCGTCCGCTGTTGATTGAGTGATTGTCGGTGTAGAAAGTGTTTGATGCCATTCTAAAAGCGACGTTGCTCACATCCTGCGCCTCCGGCTCATAAACTCGTTCAATGCGGATTCCTTCAACTATGAAAACCATTTGTTAGAACGGATGACTCCACAGAGAGAGAGAGTAAGTGATGGGCGAACCTCCAACGTTGAACAGAGCATCCATCGGCCTAAGGTACGGCTCCTTCTCTTCTGAATACGTCAAACCAACCGGGAAATCAAAAGTAAGCCTATTCCCCGAGACAGATTTCACGAGCAATAATTGTGATTCGATGAAAGTACCCCACGCTTGACGGCCTGCTTTGAGATAGAGCTGCACCACCTGACCAACCTCAATGTCACTAGCGTCGCTGACATTGACGGAGGTAGCGCCTGAAGAAACAGAACCATTGACCGGTCTTCCTTCTGCGGCCCAACTTCCATCGAAACGGATTTCAGCATCAGCACTTCCATTCGCGGTGATAAGGAACGTTGTTTTTGAAAGACCGGCGCCCTAAAGCATCGAATGTGAGTTGCTAAAAACATAAGAGTTATGGAAGCCTACGCGAAGGATAACATTGGACGATCGCTGATGAAGAAGTGAGATTAGTGCGGTTATTCGGCAACATGAGACGTACAATTTTCAGAGTGCTGTTGAAATAGTAGATTCCCGCCGGGAAGACCAACATGCGTCTTGACGAAGTAGATACAGTATCTAAAATGTCCGTGATAACTACAGAAGCGTCGATGCTGTCGTCATCCGCAGGAAGACTATTTTCCGTGACGTCGATTTCAACTGCAGACGCTATGAGGTTCTCAGTTTGCAGCCATTGAAGTATGGTCTTACCCCAATTCGAAGGATCTGACCAAGTCGTGTCTGGAAAGCCACCGGGAGGTACATAATCCACTGAACTTTGAATGTGAGCGAGAGAAAATACGCATATAGGTAGCAGTGGATACGCACCAGTAGTAGGAATACTGCCATAATCGATAGCTCGGGTCCTGATTTTTGTGTCCTTGATAGCGGAAGCCGTAGCAAGAAGGGATACTAAGCAGACTAAACGCATTTCTGCCGCTGATTTGGGAGAATTTATGATCGCTCAAGACCTTTTAAGTGACAAACGAGTAATAAATCAAACGTTGAACCTGGAGCCTTGTGCAACCTTGTGAAGGTGAAGCAGATGGAGCGCTTAGTAAACGATACGCCACTTTTTGGCAAGCCATCATAGATACTGCCAAGCGATGTAGTTATGTGTGAAAGCAGCTCGTTGGAGAACAATTCGTCTACCGAAAGGTCGGGTGCTGGCCTTCCGTCAGCGGTCCAGGTTGGACATGCTCCTCGTGCTCAGATTTCAAAAGGCTGCCAACTTGAGACCGGAGCAGGGAATAAAGGTACACTGTAGCTATGCCGCCGACTGATGGTTGGAATACTGGGGCCCCAAAGGGGATCACCAGACCTGGGGGAATCCAGTGAGTCATCCTCAAAGCACTACAGCGTGGTTTTCCACACGACTACAAAGCAAGGGAAGGTACCAAGATCAAACAGAGGCCACGGCTACTGCTAAAGACGAAGGACTGCATTAACGAGCTGCTGAAGTGATGGATATGCTTGGCGGTGGGGACGAAGTCAGAAAATTTGATGCTGAGGTAAGATCGCAGACCCGTTTTGGAAACTGCATTGCCAAATTTGAATGAGTTTCAGCCTGGCTACAATTTCGACTGATTCCGCAGCATTGCTAGTTTCAAGCCAGAAAGCTGCAGTGGTACTGGCAGGCCTAGCTTCCGTCTTCTTAGTTGCTACTATCAATGATGGACCTCAGCGGTTAACTGCGTCATCACGTCAAGATGCTTATCCATGGATACTTATGCTAAGATGTCCGAGGGATAGCACCAATAGAATCCGTCTATATATCTTCGCTAGCGATGTCAATGGTATTAAGGAGGGGTATCGACCCGGCATAAAGGTATTTTATTCTCCAAGATGTAACCTAAATAAATAATGCACAAGGACCATAGCGACGCTTGGTGCTAAAGGGCCTAACGGGGCCCAGAGTATCGCTCTTGGTGATTTTCAAACGCCAAGAAGTAGTGTAATCCCAACCAGTAATATCCCGGCCATGCTGGCTCCCATATGCATTGTCGAATCCTTCGCAGGTTCGATCGTCGTCGTGACCAGAGGTCCGTCCGTACAATTGAATGCCAGTGTTTCCTGCTCTCCTTCGGCCAGTGTGGCGGGATCGCAAATCACGGTAGTTTTTTCGGATGTGTCGTTCGGGATGACATTAATCCCGGAGAAGCTGAGGTTCAGTGCTAGTCATAAGGTGATGGGTAAGAACAAGGGCGTGACAAAGAATTTTCGAGCGGCTTGTTTACCTGTGCCCGAGAAGAGATCGAATATGATAGCCTGTGTTGCGTCGCCACCTTCGACGTAATTCCAGCATGGATCGCTTATGCAGGTGCCATCAGCTATGACAAGGTCTTCAGCTGCAGGAGATAACTTAAAATATTAATAGACCCGTACTCCAATTCTTAGCCAACGTGCCCGTAAAATTCTTGTAGGTGAAGTTTGAAATCTGTGTGCTCGTTTGGTTGGTATTCTCCGGCCGGGCACCCTTATCTTGGTCGTAATAGCTGCACACGACAATGTCAACGGAAGAAGGAGAAGAAAGATGCCTTCCTTACTTCTGTGTGATCAAGATACCAGTTGAGACACCTTCGAGGGTAATATCTTCCCAGGTCACGTTCGTCGCGTATCCTCGGCCACCAGTCCAGCTTTTGAACTACGACATAGTAGTCAGTGACAATGGCATCTTCCAAGTAATCTGATGGACTAACGCGAGCACCGTACACCGCCCCTTCCATCGTCCAATTCCTGAATACAACGTTTTGCACAGTCTGTACTGCGCCATTTTTGCCTAGCGAACCAATAGATAATCCGTGAGATGAGAATCCACAATATCCGTTTTGTGCAAGAATATCTCTTGCGCCATTGACAACCGAGACACAGTCGTCGCCATTATGTCCGTAATAACTATTGAGGTAACAAGCATCAATGACATAGTCCTTGGAAAAAACTTGCTGGCCGTTGCATACCCATCAATGGTGATATTCTGACCCGATACGTTGATACCGTCTCTGGATAAGGTAGTTCCATCTACACGTTAGCATCGTCGAGATCCGGGGAGTCGTAAGACTTCTCACGTGTTGAAAGGAAAACTCTACAGAAAAGGTTGAGAAACGCAGTAACGACGCTCGGAGAGACCTTCAAAACTTACTGTGGTGTCGTCTCTCGTCCCATTTTCTGGCTTGGCATCCACAAAATGATTCTCAACGCGTATATTTTGACCAGGGAGGTTCCAACCCCAAGCTACCGGCTTTATGACCTTGAGACCGCGCAAAAGCCCATTGGTAACATTGAACGTCGCTAGTTGGGGTCGGAGTGTCTGAAAGACCGCATCAGAAACACTTTGGTGGAGTCGAAGAGAAATTTGGCAATACACGGTTTCCGATATCCCACCACTGTTGTCCAAAGCCATTGAATCTTCCCCATTCGTCGCTCTCGGATCCGATAAGCTGTATATCTGACCCACTGAAATAGAACCATGGCGTCGCGTAAGTCTAGGTGATGGTACGGTGTTAGCGGCGAATTTCGATAAAGCCGCGCACGTACACTCGGTGGGTTGCCTGTGGTGCTGATGGCCTGTTGGACTTGGGAGATATTATTGGGAAGGTTGAGGTTTCCGTTCAGGTGGATCGTGACGTTCCCTTGCCAAGATGGGTCAGGAATGAAACATTGGGGGAAAGAGCTATTACTGTGATACGCACTCAAGCCCATAAAAGACATTGGGGTATAGGCGCTGTAATTAGCTTCGGTGAATGTTATCACCGAATCCTGGGCGCAGTCCGCAAACGCTTTCAGAATAAACGCCGAGTCATCTGTGCCGTTGTCGCTACGTTCGACCGTGCATTCTGCGGCCCGGCTGCTGGATATGATAAGACCCGCGATGACTCCAGCGAAGACGAACATGGTGGTTATTTTTCAATACATGTCACGAAGGATATCTTTTATACCCTGTGAAGACAGGGATTCTCCGCGATGGCTGCTGGGACAGACAGACAGAGAATACAGAGAACATCACCTGAGAAACGGAGAGAGCGGTCCGGAGGACATTTTCATCGGGATTTGAGGGAGGAAAAGAGTCATGAGACCGTGCCGCCAAACCACATAGGGATTCCACACGAGTAACCACGCCACAATATTGAAACTAACACGGGGAGATGTAGAGGCAACCCTGACCAAGTATCATCGAAGAAACGCCTTTGAAGATCATGTGGAGCGGCAGACCGCCTTTGTTTCTGGCCGTCGGTGGGTAATCCAAGAAACTGAATACCGCCAAAAAACTAGAGCCCACATCGCTTCTGCGAAATCCAGCGCCCATGTTGTAGCCAAATTCGGAAGAAACCTATTGAATATTCGTGACTCATAACATCGTTGATGTCGAAGTAACCGAATAAAGGATCCTGGACAAAACAATGGCGGATTTCGGTGGCAGTGCTCGGCAACTCGGCAATCAAGCGCCGCAACCGAATGTATAGACCTTGGTGGACCCAAGGTGGACCAGCGCAACGTTGTCTTTCTCCCACCACCACCACCACCACCAAGCATTATTGTCTTTGGTCCGTTACGACGGACCATAGCGTGTGAGCACATATAAGAGCCACAAGTTTTCTTGTATTGTATCCATCATCAAACCTCCGCTACAAGAGCCCCCCAAGATTCAAGTTTCAACCCCGTCGCCACTGCGTTCGAGTCTGAGTAAGTCTCCCAGGTGGGAATCGAGGAGCCATCGACTGACGTCTCTGAAGTTCAGAATGCCTAAGAGCAGCCAAAGCCAGAGCGCGAGGCCCACTCCGTACGGCAGGCCGAAAGACGCCACATCTAAGCCTCAGCCGACCAACGGCCAATGGGCAGGAACTTCCAAAGAGCTGTACAAAGCGCTCAGTCAAGAATCTCCAGAGGCAAGAAGAGTATCCCGCCGATGCGAGAAGTTGAGGAAGAGATATCGTCGTCTTGTCGGGCCTGTAGGGGAAGATTATAAGCCCGTCGTCGATCCCCAGCCTTTCCTCCTTGAATATCATCAAACGTCTCGCACGATTGGGGTCCTCGTCCAGAAGTCGGAAGAGAACCCCGATCAGACGCTCCTCCTCACCTCAGCCACCTACAAGGATTTACTTGAAGTGCGAGATACCATTCCGATCGCCAGTAATCTGTTCCGACCACGGCCTAGATCATGGCTAATCAACGACGTCAAGTGCGTTGAGTTCCATGATTGCGAGATGGATGCCGTTCTCTCGAATCTGTCGTGTATGAATTTACGCCGTGCAGTGATATCGGGCAACTGTGACTCATCGAGTGGCTTGGAACCTTCAATAGCCTCGAGCGATATCCGTGCCCTGAAAATCTCCTCATGTACAGACACTGCAACTCTGCTGCGGGTCCTGGAAATGCCTTTCTTGCGTCATCTGGCGCTCGAAGTCAATTTGGCAAGCTATGGGATCCGGGAGATCCAAAGTCGGGTGACTAAATATGATTGGCTGCCTTCGCTGGCGGACCACCGACTTCATTCGCTCGTGCTGAGCAAAATGCCGTCCCACGATCTAGCACTGACGCGGGTGCTCATAGAGCTACCTACACTGACCCGGCTTGTTGTACACGAGGCATCAACGAAGCTTGACGGCTACGAAGGGTATATGCTGTCACATAATCTCTTGCGAGATTTGACACGCACGCCCCGACTGAATGATTACAGCCGCAGGTTTCCAACGCTGCCGAGACTCAAGGACCTCGAACTCGTGTGGAACAGTGAGTATCATACGAACGATGGTAAGAGGCCGGAGGGTCCGTTTACGGAGGCGATGTATCTAGCCCAGAACATGACTGCGTATGAGGAGTTCGTGACGGATATGATTGAGTCTCGCTGCTTCCGGCCAGAAGGCGACAAGGGTCGACCGCTGCAACGATTGGAATCTGTCGCAATTGGGTGTCGGCACCTCTTTGGAACTGATAAGATGGACGTCGTGACAGCGCCCACCCGCGAATACCTGAATGGCTTGCCAGAAAAGTGCCGGGAGAGTGACCAAGAATACAAGGTGTCGGTGACGATTATTGTGCCGGCCTAGTGTGGATTTTGCATATTCTTCCTCTTTTTCTTCATATCGAACTGTATTGAACACAAATAGGACTTTTTAGCATATCGTTAGTTACTTGTATAGCATTCGGTAGAACCTCAATGAAATAGGTACCTCTCGACAGTGGGCGCAAGCTGTTGCGCTCAGCGACTGTCCCTTCTTCTGAAACACGGCAAACGTACACAAGGAGGTTGATATCCGACATTTGACTGGCTAGTGTCTTAGCTTCGTTCCTTGCTAGGCAAAAAAATGCCCCGTCTGGAGGCCATTTGACAATCCAACTGCAGGATCGTGCATCGGCTGTTATACGAGGCGCCGTTAAGGCAAAAAGTGGCGGGATAAGTTGCTGGTATGGGCGTGCATCACGTTCAAAGTCAAGACAAATTCGATATGTTGCTGAGCGCCAGCTCCTGCTGGAAAATTTCCGAATCATAGCGACGACCAAGGACTCGATGCTGACCGTTCGGGAAAGAGGCACGTCACGCTGGGACAAACGGAGGCGCGTCAAACTGAGACAAACATATTGCGCCTCTTTTCTCTTCCTTCCACCATTCCCCGGCTGAACTTATCTTCCCTGCTTCGCTGAAATCTGGTTTTAGTTCTAACTTCTCTCAACACGATATGCTTGCAAGAATTCGGGCAGGGAAGCAACGACACCACCGTGTCTCCATGTGAGTAGAGTTCTCCGCTTTGAAATCACTTCTAATGGTCCATAAGGTACCATGCGCCCTATCATCCATACGATGGACCAGTATGAAGACTAGGGGATATCTGTACGTCCATTGACTAGCTATCAAATTTATTTTTAAAACTAACTGAACTACGCAGGCCTACAAATGGGGCTCAGGCAATCTCTCGTCTTAAGGATACCGCCTGCCTCGAGGCGCCTCTTGAGTGCCAGAATCCAGTCGAAACACTTCTGGAGCTCATCGCCATCACCATCTGTGGTCTCCTCACAAATACAGAGTCTTCGCTGTCCCCTTACTCACAGCATCTCTTGTCAGGTACATTTCTATAATTCTTCTGCACTACACCATTCTCAACATCGAAAGGTCTTCCGATTCTGTTTCCTATTCGGTACTAACTACCCAACGTCAATAGCTAAACTCGCCAAAGGAATCGGAGCGATGATGGAGGTGGACAGGAAGCTAAAAGAATGCACGAGATCGGAAAATGAGCACTTCGTGATACAGGTCTTGAACGTATCATCGACTTCTCACGATGCGTGAAGATGCGACGGTTGAGGGAGATAAAAACCAATGGGGCAGAGATGGAAGAGCTGACATCGCAGTTCTGAGTCGGCGATCTGGGATATGATCAGTTCACGTCCGATAAGTACAGTTTCAGTCATCATCCCGCCATTGCCGCCATCACCATCGCCACTGCCACCGTCGTCGCGGTCTTCGTTGTTGTCTCCATCGTCATGCCATCGTTCGCGACATGTCCATTGTCGTTCCCACCGCTGGACAAGCAAGTTAGAATCCCGTTGATCCTATCCAATACAAATGCCTGCGTATCGGCATCCACGTCGCCTTTGGTCGATGCGTTGAAGACGCTCACGCTAGCAAAGCACCCCTGCTTCACCACGTTCGACTCGGTAGGCAAATTTGTCGTTCCACACCATTCCACATCCGTCGCACCTTCATCCTCGTTGATCCTGGACAGCACAAAGCTGAAATTTGACGCGTCTGGACAGTGGTCCGTCGAAGGGAAATTTACGTTGACACTGACATTTGTCGGGAGAATCGTTCCCTCAGCTTTCGTTAGCGCCTGCACGAACTGGACGCCCAAAGCAGCATATGTTCGTGCCGCGAGGCTGCCAGCCGAGTTTGGATTAGATTCGAGGGTAGTGTACGACACTTGGGAACCCGTTGCTGCGGAGAAGGCGATAGAAGGGATCCCCTCTCGTGCTGCTTCACATGCTGCACCGCTATGCAATGATCATGAGAAGAGTTGAGCTGGCTTGCTGGAGACAAAGGCGTACTCACACTGTCCCAGAAATGAGCACAGTGGACCCCAAGTTATCTGCGCAAAATGGATGTTAGCGGACGAACGACTGCTTACGCGTCCGCTTACTTCCAACGTTTGGACCGCTGACGACGAAATCGGGTGCACTGCCATTGAAGAACCGGGGTGCGAGCGTCTGGATTCCATACCGGGCCGAGTCGACAGGGAATGCATTGACGTAGTTCAAATGAGCTGCATGCTATTCAAACTCCAGGAACCCTCTGGGAACGATATTAACTCACGGTCGGACGCATTGAAGCCTTCCGCGGGAGATCCCTTTGGACATGTATCGAACTCGCACGTAGAGGCGAGCACTGTAGCTGGGGCGCTTGAAGACCCTGTACCCGATTTATTTTCCGCTGGGCACGAAAGTACTACCTGTTCCAATCGTTTATGATGACACCTGTAGAGAAGGTTTACACCTACATTATGCCCCGCGGCCTTCAGTGCGTCGTTCTGAGCTCGGACCAAAGCCACGGCCCAGCCGTCGTCGTTTGTGAGGACAATGTTGCTCCCTTGGGTGCTCTGCAGGTAGAGGAGAGCAAGGAACGCGAATCTGATCATCGCAGGGCGGTGATAGGAATGGATGGGCTTTAGCGTGGTTTTTATTAGCAGCGCTTCGTCCCATGATATCAAGATGCACGTGCTTCGCGCCTTGAACGTGCATCACAGATGCTGTGGGCCCGGGAAGAACGTTAACCTGACGGTCCGGACGTAGTGTTGGCCGAAAAGAGCCGTCTCTGTTACGATACTTGAGCGCAAGAAGCGCAAACTTCTACCAGGTCATTCGATAAGAGACAAGAAGTGGGAAAGGACAAGATCTGTCGCCTGCACCTGTACCAGTGGTTCCTTTGAAAGAAGGCCTCACGCAGGAGGAAAAATACTAATATCTTCTGAATCATTCCGAGAACGTCCTGTGTTCTGTTTTTTTGGGCGAATGTCCGAGGAGAGTAAGAACGTGTTCATGGATCTTCGTAATAGCCATTTACACGATGGGTCCGGTCCGATATTGGGTGTGGTTGGATATGGTCTTGAGATGTCCCCAAGGATAAGACTAGTAGGTTGTTGGCCTTGTTGCAGATGATTGTTTCTGACGTATGCTACTCAACGGTAGAAGGGACAGAAAAGTTATTAGAGTCGACCCCGGACGATTGTACGTTTGTCTGCGACATTTCTGTACCAGCTAACCGTGATGAGTAGTGAAGCACAAGGTTGGCCGTTATATTAGCGTCTACAGAGATCTTTCGAGGGTAAACCACAAGTTAGAACTTCTTCCTCAGCTTGACTGCCCTGACACTGACGCCGTCACGATAATCTAGCTGTTTGCCAAATACCCATCGCAAGTTCTACATGTCCTCCTTCTCTATGCAGCTTCGCGCAGCTCGAGATATCGAAGAGGGCAAAGTGATTTTCATCACTTACACTGGTATTCTGTGGAGCGCTCTTGCCCTACGGCATCAAGTGCACCTGCCGCACCTGTCTCGACCCGGTCAAGAGCGACCCTATCCGCGCTGCCGTCCTGAACCGCCCTTGCGTGACTGTCCCGATGGTGCGAGACGCAGGAGCGCGCCCGGATGCCTGGATCGATCCTGCGGTGCAGACTCTTGCCAAGATTCAAGAGGAAGGGCTTGAGGGAGCCGAAGAGTACTACAAAAGGCTGCACCGATTATACAACGTGTATGTGCACTAGAACGACGAGAAGAAGGCGCTAGCTTGAATGTACGGATGGGGAGAAGCTGTGGATAGCTAATCTGGCTGCGGGGGAGAAACATTACGATGCGTTCAGAAAGGTAGAGCTCATGAGAAAGTCGCCTCAGTAGATGATAGCAAAAATGATGGGAGGGTTACCGGTGGTCCGGTCGTTCGTTTGAGGCCATACCGCAATTCTTAGAAATATACGATGACCGTCAACAGTAAAGATGGGATCTCTTTTTCGCCAGATTGAGTTCTGTTTACAGATAATTTCATCGATTGATAGACCAAGTATCTCGTGAAAGCTGTACGATACTAACGTACATCTGAAGTTGTACCAAGTCATGGTCATCAGGACGTGAGATTTTTGGAAAGCGAGGCTCTATTGATAGTACACCCGCTTTGTTCTAAGCGATCGTGCACGCCTCTTATTCCTCCTGCCCTTCCCTTTGATGTTGCTTCTTGAGATGGCCCCTGGGACACTGAGTCGAGATATCTTTGGAATTCCTGATCTATGATGTACCCTACGGCACCAACATTGGTGATTTATGATCCACCGCAATGATCTGGCCCATGCCTCGAGTCCCCTGGGAGATTGATTTGATGACTGACTTTGACCTCGATGCACATAACGATGTTACCGAAGTTCGTATCCATAGTGTATGCCCTGTGCGAGTATATAACGCTAGGTACGTGTTGGGGCATCTACATCTTATCTAGCCTACAGGGAATACGGTTTACGCGCCCAGGCAATTTCTCAGGATTACGATGAGCGTCCAAGAACGCGAAGATGGTGCGTCGATAACTCGAGTTGGCCCATGATCTCGTCTTGACAAAATGATCAGACTCCAAAGTGAACGCCCTTGTCGTTGCTTTCGATACGTTGCAGGTGTTGGGTCTCGTCCTTTTGCTGGCTTTACTTGCACCCGCCCTATTTTCGCCGAATATCAAAAGGACAGCGACCTGGTTCGGAATGATTATCTCTGTAATCGTCTATTGTGCTTCTTACTCGATCTTGATGTTCATCGGAGGACAAGATGATCCAGAGCCGTCCGTAGGAGTGTGTCTCTTCCAGGCTTGTCTGGTCCATTCGACTCCTGCCTTGTAAGTGCATATATTCTTCTGCCTAAGCCACCTCATGCTCAACAGTATCGACCAAAGATCCATCTTTTGTGCGCTCAGTTTTGTTGTGGAGGTTAGTAAATCACATAATCGCTGCTATCCTGTTAATCAGGTCCCTAGATGTTGATGTATTTCTTTCGTACGTTTCGGGGGAAAACTCCGTCTCGAATTACTCCAATTATTGTAAGATTTGGGTTCAATTTAAGATTAATATGTGCTTAGGTTTAACTAGCTTCTTGCATCATCGGCATTCCTGTCCCTCTGCGTCGCTTTGGAAGTTCTTGTGGTATGTATTCTTCACGATCTTCATCTACCCTACAGCTGAGTTCTGTATGCGCAGGTGGGCCTTAAAAGTCCCGGAGCTGTTCAACGCAATGAATCACACTTATATTGCCATGTAACTACCACAACACCGTGAGCGTTTGTCCGTGTCACTTTTGTGCTCTTACAGAACCATCGCGGATCTAGAAATCTTGTCGTCTGCGTCCTTAGTATCATAATGTCCTTGGCAACGATGATCGCTGAAGGTAGTTCCAGTACTCGCGGCTCACGTTTTTGGCCTCTGACTTTGAAATTCAGTTGTTGTTGTGGTCGTCGTACGGAAGAGTGTGGTTAGACTTGGGCGTGAACCAAGTTCCCTTCCGACACATTTTCTTGTCCGCTTATTTTCATTCTCTGCATGTATATGCCTTGTAATTGGGTGAGTCTTTGCATACTAGCCTTCTCAGTGGAAATAATGTTCATGTCATAAGTATAAGCGTCTACTCTCTTATCACCCCGCCCGGGGGTGGTGCCCTTTCTGCTTGGTATATTCTTCTGAATGCAGGTGCGTCATGTTGAATAATTAGATGCCATAGAATACGACTTTTAAATTAGTGCCGATCTGTGGAGTCGTGACTTTTGGCACCCAGAAGGTACGTCGCATCTCATTTTACTTCTTTGCCAATTTTGTCAACATTTACGGCGACAGGACATCTTGTGCTTTTACTTTCGACGAAAACAGAATCCTAATGTCGGACGGCAGCGGCAGCAAAGGAGAGTACAGCTGTCAGGCGAGGATGTGAGCAGAAATACGCTTCTCGACGAGATGGGAAACAGTCCATCGAGTCGGACTATCAGCTCATGAGAAAGAGAAACCTGGTTGCAGCCCCAGGATAGACCAAACACAATACCCGTTGCATAAGAGTCGGCACATACTCCATTTTATTCATTTCTTATTAGCTGCGATACAGGTAATCGTCATGTTTGTCAAGCAGATAAGGCCTTGTCCTAATTAAGCGCTATATTAAGTCTTGACCAAGAGTCTCCTGCGCCGTGAATTTCCAGTTGAGAAAATAGGCTTGAGAGTCTTATTTGGGGAAAACGTCGACCAAAATTGGTTACACTGGCCTCATTTCTTGGACCTTTGTGGGACGTAACAATGGCATGCTGATTGCATGCCAAAAAGCTGCGGATGGCGATGCTGCTAAGTAAGTATGTACTTACTTCACAGCTAGTCATCAAAGATACAATGCTTTTCCCCAATGAATATACTTTGCATCCACATGTTCTATAATTGGCAGAGTCTTTGTCAAAGGAGTACATTATTGGGAGTACAAGGAAATAATGAGAAGGCGCCATCCAGGGGCGGCGTCCGGCATTGTCCGTGATAATGGACGCCACACGACCACGTGCCGTTCACAAGTTTACTTTGCTCTACCTTGCCACTACCTACATTGAGCTCACTATTGTTCTACGCGACCTTAAAAACGCGTCAAAATGACTGTCGCTATATTCTTCCTTGACCCCCTTCTCTCGTTCTACCCCTCTCAATTTTGTCCCAACATCACTATGTCTTCGGGTGACGCGGATGATAGCACTGCTCTCCCCCCTCACCAGGGAGGAAAACTCCACCAAACGGATCTCGCGCTGAACAGATACTTTCCTCTGTGCAGAGTACTCCGCTCAGCAATCACGCCCCAACCGTTAATCCCACAACCAAGGCGGATTACCTTGTCGGTCATTTCGACCGATATATAGAAGAAGATCTCAGAGAACGTGTTTTCGTGCACGCCGAACATTTCTTCCCTACCATTCTCCATCTTCCTTGCGACTGGAAGACTAACGACGAGATAACCAAGCAGACTCAGGCGATCAGAGACAACCCTGCATTCCTTCAGCATATGCAGACCTACGTCGACTTATGCGACAAGACCAAACCTGGGGAAAAGTCATTCTACCATCCCTACGGCGTGATGTGTAATAGCGCTTTCGACGTTCTAGGTGCCACCGACAATTCTGGACTGGGCATCTATCGACAAGACGCGAAGCCGATGCTTGGCAGTGAGGAAGAGAATATCCCTGATACTTTGGGTGTTCTTCGGGCGATGTTCACCAGCTCAGGAAACGATGTTGATAAAATGAAGGATAATGGGCCTGAGCATAACTTTTCTTGGGCGCAGACAATGCATTGGCAAGAATTCAAGACGAAAGTGTCCATGCTGGACGAGGGGACTGAGGCTCGGTACAGAGCTCTAACATCTGGTGAGCAGCATATTTTCTTCGGACGTTACTCCGACTAATCTCTGCGTCCAGATGACAAGGATCCTCGGGGGAAAATGCGAGTAAAAAATACTATATACCGCGACCCCGGCAGCATTCTGCCCCCTGTCAAGTCATCGCATCCAGGGTCCACCTCGAGGAAACGTCGCTCTGAGAAGGACCCTCCTAGTGTTCGCTCCAAGTACGCACGCTCCGGGGCGACGCCTGATGTTTCGGATGCCAGGAAAGGGTCGGAAAATTCGACGGCACTTAGCTCTCTCGGAGAAGGAGTCCTTGCATTAGACGGACCAACAACGGAAGAAGATGAACACAAGGCCCGCCGTGAAGTGATGCTCCAATGTGGCCGTTATGCCCTCGAGATTCTGTCCAGTGCCGGCTTTCGTACTCACTGTATTGGTGCTCTCGTTACGGTGCGACGCATACAGCTCCTCTACTACGATCGCTCCATGATCATAGTCTGCAAACCGATTGATATGTTCAAATCGGTAAAAACATCTGAGACAACTACCACAGTGATAACGGACGAGTTCGGCGCATTGCTTATCGGATTGGGTCGACTTACACTCAAGCAGCGGGGCATCCAAGAACAATTTTGCGTTGATAGGGCCCTCATCGAGAACTACAAAACATACATGAAAAGATGTGTCAAGGATGGACAAGATTTCGATCAGAGAGGTATCTTCAAAGGAGTGAAGCTTCTGCTCAAGCTGAAGTCGGGTAAAGGTGATGAAGAGGTTGAGGTTGAGGTCACCCTTGGACGTATTATATCACGCCAGCCTGCCATCATCGGTCGCCACACTTGCGTCGTCGAGGCTAAATCGGACTACAAGGGGTGGAAAGGTAAAGAACTGGTCATCAAGATCAGCTGGCCTGCCGTCGAACTAAAATCGGAAGCCGACTTGGTCAAGATATCCAGAGAGAAGGCGCGAACGATGAAGACAGGGAAAAAGCCAGACTGGGCCCTAGACCATTTGCCCGACATTCTCCTTTGTCAAGACTTTGGCTACGACTCAGATTCTACTCAGGAAAAGATCATGGCTTTCTGCAAAAAGGCAAAGTGTGCAGAGAATGAGACGATTGATTACGAGCACCGTGTCTGTCGAATCACCGTTCAAGAGAAGTTGTATCCTCTCGAAGAACTCCGGACGGTTGAAGAGTACGCTCAAGTCTTTTTCGACATTTTGCAAAGTGCGTATACCACTCTCACTTCTAAATTACGATTTCTGATTGTAGCTGCAGTTCACAAATGGCTGTATGATCACCCGAGGATCATCCACCGGGACATCAGTCCAGGGAATATCATGTGGCGCCGAACCATCGACGGTCATATACGTGGGGTTCTCAACGATTTTGACTTGTCCTCCCTCCGGAGTGCTACTGGTGCTTCGTCTGCCCAGCGCACCGGAACTCTGCCCTACATGGCGTACGAACTCCTCTTCAACGACGTGAATGGACAACCGCCCAAACACCTCTATCGACATGATGTAGAGTCCGTTTTCTACGACATTCTCCTACTCTTTTGTCGTTACAAGTTCGTGGCTACGGAAAAATCTTCCCAAGAGGCACGCAGAAAGGTCCCCTCCCGATTCGACCCTTGGTCCAAACTCAGCCGTGCTCAGTTGAAAACTGAGAAAGGTGATTTTTTGTTGGAAGATGCCTCCCCCATGGTGAACAGTGGCTTCCATGACTTTCAAGCCTGGGTTGATGGTCTTTACCAACAATTCATACTGGGATTCAGTACTCGGTCCCAATACGGCGTATTGAAAAAACGTGGCAAAACCACGGAGCCCTTTGACGACGAAACTCTGGGAGACTGTGTTTCTTACTCAGCCATCGTCGATATCTGTGGCCAATTTGCTGGTTCAGCTCTCGTAGTTCACAACGACCAGCTCGAAGAGGGTGCCTAGTACTAGATAGTAGTTCCGGTCAGCTCGTGTTTTCTTGTCGTCTGTATCTGTTGCCATGACATATTTTTGTGAATAAATAAATGTCAGACTGTATGAGCATGTAATATTATTGCGAGCATAAGTACATTGATTGTATCACTGACTATACCACAGACCAGAACACTGACCACGGAGGCTCGGCCAAATTCATTCGCCGAGCATGAAGAAACACGCGCTGGCAGAGTCGGATTCCGGATCCAGCATCGTCTTTCTTGGTCGCATATTCTTCAATTTTTTATGGATTCCCTGTCAGCGCAAAATTCCGGTGGCGAAAGAGTTTATCTACTGTTGTGCCGCGTCTCAATGGGTGTCGTCAAGTTAATCGCTGCTGGCTAGTTCCGAGTCTTTTCTGTTTAATAATCAATGGCAGCTCTCATCACTACCCGTATTTCAGATCCCTACACAACAGTCTAGCGCGTGTGAAATCCACAACGGCATTGCGTATCTCCTGCCTTGGTTGTCGTCTCCAGCAGTCTCGAAAGTTTCTGCAACTTCCTCGTCAACTTTGAATCAAATGATACATATCATTTTTCTATATGGAGGGCGGCTCTGTTGGTTCGTATCAGGGGAGAACCGCCATGTCAATACGAATGGCTGTCTCACCGTGCACTGCAAGAATGAGGAGATCAAAGATGCTGTATACGCCCTTGGAATAGTGTTCGATCTCGAATATCTTTCCCCCCGAGGTGGTCTATGCGTCAATTTCGCTCTTCGGTCGGATACGCCCACTATTATTGACGACGACAAGCTGAGAGGCATCATTTGTGGAGATCTCTTCAGCACGCCAACATGTGCCATGGCGAAAAAGTTACGACTGTGGACCTTGGACCCATCTTCGGTTCGGGTGTCCAACGTCGAAAAGTTACACCAACTAGCAAAGCTGTTCAGGTTGTCAGTGTGGTAGCCAGGGGAGACAGCGACGGTGATATTGATGAGGACTTGTGGGATGGCTGATTGATGAAAAACGTTTGGAGTCGATTTTGAAGCAACGGAGTGATAGGACGCCGGCAATGGGGAAAGGACTAAGAAGATTGTCAAAGAACGCTCTAGGTGCAAAGTCAGTTTCGCTCGAGAATGAGGAAAGCTAACTGCCAATTAAATAAAATTCGTACACTCTGCCAATTCACCGCAGATGTGGATAGTCCCTGGTCCACCCGGCCGTTCCTGATTGGGACCTTGTGCCGGTACACACACCACACACACACCACCACGTCCATTCCCTGTGATTCATTTTCCCCCGAGGCCGCGAAGCTCGCCGAGCTGTTTTCCTTGACTGTTACGGCAGAATCGGATGGTGTAGTCTTGACAGAGAAATATCAAGAACCTGTTGTAGTCAGAAACGCACATCTGATGAATGTACTCAATCAGAATGGAAAACGGTAGAGGGATGATGATGATGAAATCAGGATACTTAACGATTTGTTCATAGCCCACCCGATGGGGAAGCTTCCGATGAAGATATTGTAGGGCAGCTGGAGAGCTTTTTCGTTGGGGCCGACCAACTTGTTTTTGAAGACATTCCTGACATTTTCGATATGCTTGAGGACCCTCAACCTGATGGCACGAGATTGAGATTTGACCATGGGTAGTACGCGTCACGGGAAGTACAGCTGCAAGGAAACCTTGGATATAGAAACACGCTCAAAGCCCATTTCACTTTACCTGTACGGGTCGAGTCGTTACCGGACACTGGATGGATTCCGAAAAGGGCAAGACATCGGACGAAGAAAACATGATGAAGCTGAGGATTTATCCTCAAAACCGATACAGACACCTTCGAACTCAACGAGACGCTGACTGCCGAAGCAGAACTTGAGGAGACGGATGCCGTCCATCTGTGGCTTGGGGTGCGTTGCATTGCGATTTTATTAAACACCCTATTTCAGAGCTTCTAGGCTAATGTCATGCACATGCTGCAATGCAATTGACCGGCATGACGGTGAGCAGGTATTGACGAGTACCGGGAACGAGATCTGCCATGAACGGACAAGACCAGCTCCTTTATAGGAACCCAGCCGAGTCTGCAAGCACTGTCGCCTGAAAAATCTAACCCAGGCAAGCGCTTGAGTAATATCTCTCTCTACGATTCTTTTGTGATTTGTCGACACCACGACAAATGCCCTAGTATCCCCCAAGACTGGATCAACGGCAAGTTCAAATCAAGCTGGGCTCCGCTGGGAGAGAAAACTCGCACGACTTGTAGTCCAGGCCACCTCGAGTTGTCAGGCATCTGGAGACGGACATGGGCATAAACTGAAAGAGAATATAGTTAGCATTTGAAACGGCTATACCGACCTAAAAAAACTGACCTCGCTTCCCAGGCTCAGCCAGTTTTAGATCTTTAACCCATGGCTGATCGTCCAAGCGAAGTCGTACCTGCACTACCCCGTCGGATGAAACTGCAGAGATTGATAAAGCCGAGCGAGGGAAAGACAGAGGGAACACATCGTCAAAGGATTCGATTAGCACAGAAGTGGCACGAAAGTGGAGTTCCTCATATAGGCGGAAATATTTGGAACGGATCAATTCCTTGCTGACCAGTCCATCATTCAATAGCATCTGTATGTAGCCACTACCACTGTCGTGTAGCCTGAGGAGCCTAGCCAACGGTATAGCCCAAGGCG
Organism: Armillaria cepistipes; assembly: GCA_900157415.1. Lineage (NCBI taxonomy): Eukaryota > Fungi > Basidiomycota > Agaricomycetes > Agaricales > Physalacriaceae > Armillaria > Armillaria cepistipes. Next base: position 709,477 of record FTRY01000023.1, read on the forward strand.
TACCGTCAGGTTTATGGAGGTCTGATCCCGATTCGAATAGTGATGGGTCATTTGTAGAGGTGAGACGGTGCCGAATTTGGCCTGCCGTCGCGGGCAGATCTGAATGGGTCCAATAATAAAGAAACCCCGTAGTTTTATCGGGAAAAGGTATATAGGACTTCGAAAATATACGAAAATAGTGGAGATAATGCCCTCGGCCCGGGGACTTGAGGGAATTTTTGTTAGAGAGGTCGCGGAAGTCGGACTCCGTCAGGGCTTTGGGATTCAACGTCTTGATAGGCGGAAGTCGAAGGCTGCGATATTGAATGAAAAGTGGAGATGTCGGCATACGGCCCTGAAGCAAGGGACGATGGAGAAGGCGACAGGCCATTGCCTGTTGAGCGCGAGCTAAGGGTAGCATACGTGGGGAACCAAATTCTACGATCCAGGTGAATGCTTAAGCACAAGTTCTGAACCATTTACGAATGGCACACTCACTGAGAAATTCTGCGAACTTGAAGAGAGAAAGGCTTCTCACTGATTGCAGCGCTTGAATTGTTGAACTTGGTGCCCAGGAATTGTTAATGTGTAGAAAGAATTCACTACGTCATGCGTGTAAACAAAAAAAATTCGAATCCCGCGTCACCAGGCTGGCGGCCCGATATCCGTTCTTCTAAAAGCAGACATGGTCTGTGCTCAAAGTTCGGAGGTACAAAAGGCGCATCCCGACGTCCGAAAACCTTACCACTCTGGCCTTTTGGCTTAGATCAAGTGTAGTATCTGTTCTTAATAGTTTAACCACTATTACGGAGGCACCGCCTCCCGTATTGGTTATCTAATTTTTGCCGCCCTTGTCCTCTGTGCTCTGCTTGCAACATGGAGGCGCGATGACCTTGCTACTGCAGTATCGGCTTGTGTCGTCGGGGGATCCCTTTTTCTTTGCTGTGTACTTGCGAGGACTTCCAGTTGGTGGTCTTTGGGTTGCAGCAAACAGATGGGTTCATTGATGCATTCATTAATTATCATAGGATATGTACCGAATTGGTGAGGACGGGAAGTTGGAAAACTTTAGTGTAGCACTTCAGTGGTTACCGGTTACCTCTAGTGATAAGAACTTTCATTTAAAGGTAGTTCCTTCTATCGTGTCCGGTTAGAAGGAAGCCTTAGGTGACTTGTGGGGTCCGCACAAAAACTGGGTGTTTACCATCTGATTTTACACGGGGAGTTGTTGCACGATCAAGCATGTGTCTTAGCATTAGGCGGCACAGGAAAATGCCATGGTATTCGGCATGATCGATCAACGTATTACCTGAAGTTCCAGTACTAGTATCGACTCTGGCGTACCCGATAACAGCAGAGACGCCGTCGTCGCTGTTCAAACTAGTGATCTAACCCCACAGACGAGACGGACAACATGTTGCCGTCAGAGCTCAGAATAGCACTGACAGTACGTGATCAACGCTGGCGCTACTCGGCAAATTGGAGGCTCCAAATAGCGTAGCAGGTAACGTGGATGTTTTGAAAGCCTGTACCTATTAGGAAGCAAGCGCATACCATCTATCGCTGTAATCGCGTACGACAGTTGCTGTCGGCGTGTGATGAATAATGAAATCGGCATGTACGTTCAACAGTGTCGTCCAGACTCTAGATGAGTAATTAAGGATCATCAGATGGTAGTGTGTGGTACCCACGATGTCGAGTGGTACTGAAGATCCGGTAGTGTAGGTTCACATCCGACGGTGCCATAGAATGCTTCTCTATAATCAAGGCACTAACCGTAACCAACCTACGTTGGCAACAAGACATACAAAACATTTCCCGAGCTAAAGATAGATGGGAGCTGAGGGAATATCGATCAAGGGTAACCGGTGACGAGTATGCCCAGGTGTGCCCTTCGTCCTTGAGAAAAGATTGAGAGGTCGAAGATAAAGGCACCCGAATTGAATTCCAAGCTTTAGTGCACGGAAAAATATCGCATAGTGGCCTCAAAGACAGAAGCTAAGAATAATGAAGGCACCCCCGCTCAATCAAAGACGCTGGATACCGCTCTACCTCTGACATGGATGATCATAGATGTGAGATCTGTGAATACCAAAAGCCTTATGAAAGGCTGCGACGTGCTAGGAAGAAACACAAGAGAGAACGTTTGCACAACCAGTAGAGAGGGTTCTTTGGCTGGAAATAGACGCGTCCATTGTATACTGCAGCATCGCCTGCTGGGACAAGGGTAAGAGGTAACAATGGTGGGAAGGTGATCGAGGAACGATCAGTCCAAACATAGCACATGCCGAGATGCCGTTCTGAAGATGCAGGGTGGCACACGCGGACGTTTAAAACCGAGGCACGAACGATACCAGATGCTCCACTTCCCCCTTTCCTTCTCCCATCGCTTTCTCTGCCGACGCCCAGTGCGTATACGACCGCCGACACTGGTGTCGTGCTCTTGCTTCATTTTATTCTCCTTCACTTTCAAGCTCTCAACGCATCCCGTTCATTAAATCCATTCTTTTCCTTGCAATTTTGTCGAAATGTTTTCCAAGGCTCTTTGTACTGCTTTGCTGGGACTTTATTTCTCTGCGTTGGCCGTTGAAGCTGCGCCTCACCAGGGCTTTCAACAACAGTCCGATCAGCAATCCTGTGATGTGTGTCGAAAGATTTGCTTTCAATTTTTCGTAGATGCTGACGGGACATATAGGTTCAGAGTCAGACTGTTATCACCCAGACAGTAACTGTCACCGCTACATCCGTCGTCGCCACTTCTACGTCGAGTACTGGCAGCTCTGGGAGTGGTACGTTCTCCATGAACGTTTGATAGACAGTTGCTCACGTTAACAGATGATGACTCCAACAACAATTCAGACGGGTCTGCAGCTGGAAGCGGCAGCTCTGATACTTCCGGTTCAACTAACAATGGAAATGGAAATAGTACGGCTGTCTTTGTTTATTTATTTTTGGTAAATTTCATTTTTAACTCTTTTTGAAGACAACAATACCGGCAACAACAGCTCCGGGAGTAACGCGAATGGAAATAGTGAGAATAAATGCCCACACCGTAGATCTTCGACTAATGACAATTATCAGGTGGCTCGGGGGGAAGCACAACAACAACATCTGCTGCGTCGGTATGTGTTGCGAGCTGTATCTTAACCATAAAATTGATGACGTCTCTAGTCGAACACTGGTTCATCTGGTAACGGCAAATCAAACACCGGAAATGCTGGAGATGCTGCAAGTACGTCGGCAGCGTCGGTATGTTCATCTGGCTTCCCTATGGTGCCGCGGTTAATGCTGCCGTTGATAGTCTGCTACGGGTTCCTCCGGTAACGGAAAATCAAACACCGGAAAATCTGGAAATGCTGCAAGCACGTCGGCAGCTTCAGTACGTGCATCTGGCTCCCCTCTGGATGCCGTGGCTAATATCGCCGTTGATAGTCTGCTACGGGTTCCTCCGGTAATGGCAACTCTGGTAATGGTAACTCCGGTAGCGGAACAAACACTGCCAGCTCTGCTGCATCAGTGTGTCCCATTCTTTTGGTCGTCTTTTCCCTTGCTAATGGCTGTTTTAGTCTAGCACAGGTTCTTCTGGTAACAGCACCGCGGATAATGGTGACGCTCAATCATCTCTAAGTTCGTTCTTTTTGTTATGTTATGATATACCCTCACATCGCATCATTATCAGCGCTCGACCCTCGTGTTATTGGCTCTGGCTTTGCTAATAACGGCCAAAGCCCACCGGTCGCTGGGCAGTCTCCGTCCCTTACGACCACGAACAACTTCATCAACTTTTGCCTTACCGTCGATGCTCCTATCACCAATGGACAACAGATCAAGACTGGTTCCTGCAATCCTATCCCCATCGGCGCCATCCCCAGTACCGACAATATGCCGAGCTCCAAGTTCACAAACCCACAAAACTTTGGCACCGTCAAGGCTAACACGGCGTTCGATATCTCGATGGCTATCCAGAAAATGCAGACCGGCAATTTCGTTAATGCCACGGCCAACTATTTCTCTGCTCCTCAGCAGCTGAATGGCCAGGGACAGATCATTGGGCATACGCATGTTGTTATCGAAGAGTTGGATTCGCTCGACCAGAAGACACCTACTGATCCTAAGACCTTTGCGTTCTTCAAGGTAATGCTGTCTCTTTTTTAGTGTATTAAGATGGACGCTAACGTAAAATCGATCACAGGGAGTCAACGGAGCGGCAGTCAATGGTGTGGTAACTGCCAGTGTCGACAAAGGTCTCCCAGCTGGTTTCTACAAGCTCAGCTCCATCAATGCGGCGGCGAACCACCAGCCAGTCATTGTTGCGATTGCCCAGCATGGTTCCCTCGATGATGCCATCTATGTGAGTTTTCAATCCGCTGCGTGTCTTGCTAGGCACCCTTGCTCATCCCCTTGACTAGTTCTCTGTCACTGATGATGGAGAGCCTGCAGGCAACGCCACTGCTTCTTCGTCTGCGGCCTCCGAGAGTGTTTCGGCCACCGCGACGGCAGCTAACAGTACTGTCGAGGCATCAGCTTCGGCGACTGATTCAGCCTCCGTTTCTGATGCAGCTTCAGCTTCAATTTCAGCTTCAGTTTCGGCGTCGGTTTCGGCCTCAGTGGTGGGTTCAGCATCTGAAGCTACAGCATCTGCGACTGCTTCGACCAAGGGCGGAAAGCAGTCTTCAGCATCTGCATCGGCTTCGAACAAGGGCGAAACTGCGTCGGCTACCGCATCAGCCACAGACGCAGCAGTATCTTCGGCTGTCGCATCTGCTACAGATGTTGTCTCAGCTAGCGATGCGGCCTCTGCTACGGCAAGCGACGCAGCAGCTGCAGAATCCTCACCAGCTACAGAGAAGGGCAAGGGTAATGGGAAAAACTGAGTGATACCCCACACTTTTCACGCATAGATACCTCACGTCGGGCCCGTTGAGGTACCGGTCGCTTTTTAGAGTGGGCTGGTGGAACGTATTTATTCATGATTCCCCATTTTTCGACTTTCTAGCAGTTGACTTGTTATACCCTTGTTTGGTTTCTGAATGTGATTGACGTAGAGCACAATATCAGAATTGAGATGAATTGGTGGCAGATCATCTGCCAATCACTACTAGTACATGTACGTTGTCCATCTTTCTTTCACCTGTCCATCTATTGGAAGAGTTTCGCGTTCTCCGTCAAGATGTTGTTCAAACCCTCCCTCTTCTCACATTGGTCATACCTGAAGCTCGCAGCGATGCGGTCCAGCTCGTCCTCGTCCTTCCCAATGAAGTGATCCGCCCACTCCTGCACGAGAAACTCTGCAACGAGGATGTTCCTCGCGAGCCTGCCGACGCGGGCATCGAGCTTCCACACGGGGAAGGGATAGAGTCCCTGGTACTTGGGTGGGATCTCCTTCACGACATGGTCTATCAACGGCTGGTAGACGTGTCGGACGGCAGAATCATCCGTGCCCCAGGCATCAACGGCAAGACGGTGTTTCTTGGCGAGGAAATCCTTGAAGAGCGTCATGTATGGCGTCTCCTGGGACACGTAGACCATCCCTTGGTATCCGATGTCCTTGTACAGCCAGATAGTCCAGCTAAGACGGTCCTTGTTGTAGATATCGAGTTGATCTTTAAGGACCTTGTAGCGCATGGTGTTGATGGCGTCTGTGGCATCCCCATCATACTGCCTCCTCGCATAGACCGGGCCCCATTCGCCATTCCACACACAGAGCCCGCGCTGGTCCATCCACTCTCGTTTCTTCTCATAGCTCCGCCTGAGTCTGTGCTGCTGCGGCTCGCTGCCCACGTAGTCTTCCGGCGGGGCAGGGAAGCCGAAGAGGGAGTAATCGTGGATCGCGTAGGCCGTGTTGTCCCACTTCTTGTGGATGTCGCCAAAGTGGCTAAAGTCGGATGCGAAGGTGTTGCCGTCGAAGAAGATGGCGTGGTCTGGGTCGATGGCGCGGATGGCCTTGTGGATGCGGTCGTAGAAGGAGAGGACGCGGGTGTGTTTGGGGTCAGTGGGTTCGTTGATGGGGTTGTAGCCTGCGATCCATTTGTTGGATTTGAAGTGCTCGGCGAGGCGTTCCCAGAGCCATACGGTGCGGTCCTGGAAATCTTTGTGGTTCCAAACTGGGAAAATCTCAGGTTAGAATTGTCTGTGTACTATGCGCAACGAATGGACTTACAGTTCGCGATATGACCTCCATGGTCAGAATGCCAGTCGGTATTCTGCCCGCCAGGGGCGGTATGCAGATCTAAGATGGTGTATATGTTATGCTGCGCACAGAGGTCGATCACTCGATCGAGGTGCTTAAATCCAGATTCCTTCAAAACGCGGGGATTCATATCATCTGCCAAGGAAAATCAACGAAGGTGACGTATAGGTGCTGCGGAGAGTGCGTACCTTCAAAGTGGTGGTAGTTAAAAGGGAGTCGGATGCAGTTCAGCCCGAGGCTGCTAAAGAAGGCCGCATCGGCATCCATGAAGAAGTATTCCAGGAACTGTATGATGTTCGAAAAAGAGTAGTTCTGGAATAGTGAGTCTACGTACCTTGTCGAAGAAAAAATCGGATTTTTCTTGCCCGATAGTATCAGCCAAGGCCTCGCGGATCTGGAATTCACAACCAGGATATCCTAGTAGCAGTTAGCTCCTACCATGCTTCCGTGAAAATGCAATAGTGCATACCTGAAATGAAATTCTCCATACTACAGCAGTTAGAAACAACTAGGGCAAAGCGAAAGGCAGAAACACCCACTTCATCCAACCACCTAGACCTGCTCCTCGCAGGATGACCTCTTTACCCTCCTCATCGACAATCTTTGTTCCAGATACTTTCAACAGAGACATAGTAGGTGGGAATGAGGAGGTTCCATGGCGTGAGGCCCTTTAGTATCATGCTAGTCGGACGATCTTCGCAAATGGGAGAGCAGCTGGTCCATGAATGCCGAGGTTTATCCGTGTCGAGGGCATTCTATTCTCACAAACAGCCAGTTCATTAGAGCCGGCCGCCGACCAAGAAAGAGATAAGAAATTGAATCTACATTTAGAATTGATCTGCGTCAGAACAAAGCGCGGTATAAGAGGGAATAGGTCTGGATACTATGCCTCCCCATTTAGAACTGCATGGTGTGGGAGTAAGAAAGGAGACCAGGATACAGGCATGAGCGCTGAGCGAAGTTGTCATCCAGGTCCTAGTAAGCATGTTGGTCAAAAAGTATTAGGCTTATCGTGAGGCATGAAGCTTGAACGACAGACGAGAGCCTGAAACGACGGCAGGACGGAACTCCAAATTCAAGAAAATGCGATGATAATAGTCCCGGGTATTTGGTCCGGCCTAGCTTCTCCACATATTCATAGGTTTCATAGGCAATTTCGCCGTTCGAGCATGGTAGGGCAGGGAATTTCATACCCACGCCTGACCAAGAATGCCCACGGTAACTTGGTACTTCGATATGTACCGCCTCTTCCGATTGCTGGTGAGTAATCGCTGCCAGGCATCGAAAGATGACGAAGACACAGAATTGAGTCAGATCGGACACATCGGGCCGAGTTTCAGTTTAGCGTGACCGGACCACAACTTCTGTAACATTCTGAATCCGGTTGAATCCCATGGCGCTCGTATTCGAACTCTTCTTGCGTATTCTGACCGAACTCTGGGCTAGCCAATATGCTATCGATCAGAAAGTTGGAATCTTCTTGGCTTGCTCTCTTGTATCCAAACAATGGTCTGCCATGATCAAGGAGGTGAATTCCATGCACTCGTTCTTTCCCTTCTCCTGTAATGGAGGGCAGCTCTATCGTATCCAGTCGCTATCCTCGATCTCTCATCCAATGCTCTGCCGCACCATAACTTTCAGAATAGACTATATGATTATGCCAAAGCAGCTCAACACATCCCCTTCGGACGAACTTTGTAATATGTCCATTGAAGCCAACCGGGGAATAGTTTCTACCCTTCGGAGGATATTCCACGACCCTGATCCACCTGTACATGCGACACACATCTATGTTGACTATGTCGACGATTCACAAATCCACATCCCCCGATTCTGGGTTCCCCGACAAATTACACGGCTAACCATTATCTACCACTATCGTCGTGGCGTGTCCACTGATTTCCGTCTACAGTCCCCTCGCTTCTGCTCCTGTGGAAAACCGACCATCAAACCACGAGTCCAACATCTTACCATCATGGGAGCCACACCTGTGATCGTGAAGCGTCTTATAGACCCTATGAAGAGGTGGCGATGCCTGCATTCGTTGACCACCGATGTCGATATCGCTGTTTGCTCTTCGATTTCTTTCATTAAGAAGTCGTACGATTTTCCGTATCAGGATATTGGGCTTGATTTTGTGTACCGTTGTATGTTCGGCGAACCAAGGATCAAGACCTACCTACGTTACGGTCCGCTGTTCTCTTCCTTTACTCTCTCATGCTGATTGCCACCTCGTTCAGGCTCTGATGCCGATGTTTATATATCAACACTTGAACAAGTCATTCCAGTGGGCTCTGTGGGGTACGTCGATCCCCTGTCTAGGAAGTTTATCATACTCTTCAATGCCATTAATCCAACATCATCCACGGAGCCACGAATTCGTGACATAGCATCACTCCTCGAATACGAAGCGGTAAAACTGATCGTGGACCCGAATTATTCTCCTAACCTGGCGTGGGATTGCAAACATACATTGTTGGCGAATGGGAGAGCGTTCGTGTACCCTTTCTTCCAATGACTCTTTCTCCTGACGAATACAGGCCGTATGATATTCATGTTGGACATGGACGCTCATATCCAAAGCTCCATCTTATTTTGGGACGAGCACTTGCCCGGAACCTTATAGGAACTGGTTTTGACAACTGGTTTTTCGAGTACAAACAAACAATCTTTGATGTATTTGAAGACGGCCACCCGCAAATCCGAAATCCTGAGGGCTTGGCACTCGGTAAACGGTTTTTAACATCAAAATAATTTGAGGACTTTCCGCTGACCTGTTTCCATGTGGCAGTTGTCACTGCCGTAGACTCCGCTCAGTATGCTTGGCTTGCCCATCTTTCCGGGTATTTAGATGAATTCGTAAACAATAAGTAGTTCGTTCGTTGCAGTGTCACTAAGACCCTCCCGCAGATCTGTTTTCGAATCAATCCGCTGGCTTCAAATACCCCTGGAAGTGTTTGGGGGAATTCTACCATTCTCTGAATGGAGACGTCCCTGATTCCGATGTTATGGATACATTTGACCATGTCTCCACCGTGGGGCAGTCACCCAAGACTGTAGAAATCCATTGTTATTCCCTGGGCCTGGAGCCAGTTTGAAATCAATTCTGTTTTTGATGAGGAAAATACCAAGCACCAGTGGTCTAAGGAAGAAGAAAGAGCACTCAAAGCCCGTGCATTTCATATCTGCACCGAAGAACGTCGATACACCTACAGACGCTTTTACTGACTCTACTTCAAGGAGTCAGAGACTAGAGACCTTACTGCCCGACGTATAGGTGCGATGGAAATGATAGTACAGTTTGGATAGTGGTTGGGTCCTGACTAAGCTCGAACTTGAAGGACTTTCGTCGTCGTTGTCTCTTTTCATTTGTACTATATACGATTTGCCCATCCTACCCGTCCCTTCGAGTCCTGCTTACGGAGAAGGGGGTTGGCACTCTGGAGTCTCAGTCACAAGCCTCAAGAAGTGCGCAGTAGCATGGTTCTCACCGTATTCGTATCGAACATTTACGTGTACAACGGCTGTCTTCAAGCATTTTCATAGCGAACGAATGTAGGAGGCTGTTACACCACTGACCCAAGGTGGAGAACAGGCGCCATCATGTGGTAGGAACATCGATTTTCTGTCGTTTACTCGTGTAGAAGTCCCGTGTAGCAGACAAAACTCGAGAAGGAGAGGCGGCAATCTTGGGTAAGGGAGACCTCAGCATCAAAGCGAACTTGAAGCACCGGGCAACATAAGCGAAAGGAAAGAAGAGTGGTTGGTTTCCTAGCTGGGTCAAAGCTTGGAGACGACACCGGGAAAGGGAGTTCACGATCGTGTCAAACCGCATCACCATGTCGTCAATGGTAGGACGATCATAAGGATTCTCCGTCACCATGTCTTCAACTAGCGGGCCGTAAAAATCCGAGACCGATTCTTGGGATTGCGGTAGTTTTTAGTCTGAAGGTAAAATTTAATATCAGAAAATAGCGCGATTTCGAGCACTTACATCTAAGAAGTACTCCCCGAGTAAATTCCCGAGGTAATATATATCAGTAGGGAAGGGATTAAGTATATGACGGGCTTTGGAATGATCCGTGCATATATCCTACCTACGTACTTCCAAAAGCCCGTTTTCCAAGATTCCGGCAGAGACTTCCTGAAGATCCAGAAGACTTCGACTACGACCGCAAATGCAATCACTGTGAATATGATGACGTTGTTACCCAAGGAAGCTATGTGCTTCGGAATTGAGGCAGGGGCCGTTCCCTCTAAGAGGACAGAGGAAGTGGCCGCAGAGACTCCCGAGCTTCCAGCAACAGGTAGGATATTCGTGGATGATACATTTGAGAACGGAGTGGCAACCGAAGTAAAATCGGTCAAGGTGTCTAGATGCGAGGTAGACGAAGGGGGACGTGCTTGGTAGCGAGCTGCGCCTTCGAACGTCGTGTCCGTCGCATCTGCAATGAAACACCTAGCTAACAGACAGATTCGCAGATCAAATCGCCCGGAATACCGACCGAGTGAAGGATGCCTGATAATTACGGGAAAGAGTCAGACAGAGTGGCACGCAGTGAAGAGAAAGGAGATTGCTTACGGTGAACTACTAGTACTTTCCAGGACAGAGGTTGCCCCCCTAAGAGACGGCTTTGAAAAAATAATAAGAGGCAGATATACGTGACATACTCATTCTCTGCTATGACTACCCTCCAATTGCGCTGTTGGGGATATGCGGAAGTTGAACGAGGCGAAGAAGGGCGAGGAACAGGAGCAGCAAAAAGAGGCGGCGCATCGAAAGACGACGAGAGAGAGAAAGCCATCACAGAGGTAAGGATTTATAGCACCCTCAATCTGACACTTAATATTCTCTCGTTGGCGTCGATCAGCGTCGAGCGACTTCTTAAGTTTCGTTTTTGGTGCCCTTTTGCCCTTTTTGGGACGTGTCGCTAGGACGTGGCCCGCGACGTGACATGGCTATGTAGTCACGACACATCGGGCCGAGTTTAGCGAGTTCAGCAACTGCAACATTACTTGAACTTGCCCCTCATGGTGCTTGTATTCGAACTCATCTTTCGTATTCTTACCGAACTCTGGTATAGCCATTATACTATCGATGAGAAAGTTAAACTTTCTTGGCTTGCTCTCTTGTATCCAAACAATGGTCTGCCACGATCAAGGAAGTGAATTCCATGCACTCGTTCATCCCCTTCTCCTATAATGGAGGACAGCTATACCGTGTCCAGTCGCTGTCCTCGGTCTCTCATCCAATGCTCTGCCGCACCATAACTTTCGGAATAGACTATATGATTACGCCAGAGCTGCTTTACGCCGCGGACGAGTGTGAACCGTCCATTGAAGCGAACCGGGGGATAGTTTCTACGCTTCGGAGGATATTCCATGATCCTAATCCACCTGTACATGCAACCCACATCTATGTTGATTATGTTGACGACACGCAAATCCACATTCCCCGCTTCTGGGTTCCTCGACAAATTACACGGCTAACCATTATTTACCACTATCGTCGTTGCGTGTCCACTGGTTTCCGTCTACGGTTCCCTCGCTTCTGCGACTGTGGAAAACCGACTGTCAAACCACGAGTCCAACATCTTACTATCATGGGAGCAACACCCGTGATCGTGAAGCGTTTGATAGACCCTATGAAGAGGTGGCGATGCCTGCATTCGTTGACTACCGACGTCGACATCGCCGTTTGCTCTTCGATATCTTTCATTGAGAAGTTGTACGATTTTCCGGATCAGGATCCTGGGCTTGACTTTGTCTACCATTGTATGTTTGGTGAACGAAGGAACTCGGGCTGGTCGCGCTGGTACTACGGTCCACATTTCGGTCCGTTGTTCTCTGCCCTTGCCGTTCTATACTGATGAGCATCTCGTTTAGGAGAAAGTCCTGATAATTATATACCAATGCTTGAACAAGTCATTCCAGTGGGTTCTGTGGGGTACATTGATCCCCTCTCCAGGAAGTTTATTATACTATTCAATGCCATTGATCCGGCATCATCTACGGAGCCACGAATTCATGGCGTAGCTTCGGTCCTCGAAGGGGAAACGACAAGACTGATCATGGACCCAAATTATTCTCCTGTCCTGGGGTGGGAATGCAAGCGTACACTTCTCAATACCGATGCTCTTGGAGCTTTGATAGATCAGAGATCGTACGTGTGCCTTTATCTTCTAATCACTCTTTCTCTTGACGGACCCAGGCTGTATGATATCCGCGTTGGATGTGGGGGTTTCCCAGCAACGCTCTATCTTACTTTGGGACAAGCTGTTGCCCGGCACCTTATAGGAACTCATTTTGACAGCTGGTTTCTCGATCACAAACAGACAATCCTGGATGTATTTGAAGGCGATCACCCATATATTCGAAAGGGCTTGGACCTTGGTAAATGGTTTCAACATCGAGGATTTTCTGCTGATCTTTCATTATATGCCAGTCACTACCGCCGTAGACTCCGCTCAGTATGCTTGGCTTGCCCGTCTTTATAAAGACGCGTCTAGTTATGTAAATGCTATTCACTTCCTTTGTTGCAGTGTCACTGAGTCCCTCCCATAGGTCTATTTTCGACTTGATCCGCTGGCCGTAAATACCCCTGGAAGTGTTTGGGGGGATTTCACCCCTTTTAAGAGTGGTGCTGAGTTCTACTCTTATCCTGACGTTATAGAATCATGGGACCATGTCTCCACCGTAGGCCAGCTGCCAAAGACAGTAGAAATCAATTGTCATCCCCTGAGCTTGAGCTAGTTGAAATCAAATATTTTCTGATGAGGAAAGTACAGTTGTACGCAAGCACTGCAATGCAAAGTCTAAAGAAGAACCGACTCAAAAGAGCCAAAGACCCTCTCATGTATTCTGACTCTTCCGATCGACGATCGACGATTTTTCTGGTCCCAGTTCGAAAAGCATGAGGCTTGAGAAGGTCACCTAAAAGTTTAGCTCGCCCCTTCTTGTCAATTGGTGCATACGATGGTGTTCGTGTCGTTACCGGCACATGGTTGCAAGCTTGTTCCACAGCCTTAGCATAGCGAGCCGTGCTATGGTCATGAATGCATGAAGCTTGAAGACTCGTTGCATTAATAAGTACGGCTCGTGCCGGAAGCTTCATTGTTCAATAGGAAGGAATCCTGCATACCCCCAACGGTCAAACATCAACTTCAGAAAAAACACCCACTTCCTCCGAGTCCCCCATTCGCAGTCTCTTCACCTCACTTTTGCCGTTCTTAAGTTGAAGTCTTGCCATGATATACACCGTACTAACGCAAGCCCTTCTGCCCATTGCATCGTCTGTTTCGAGGATAACCCATTGTATCAACGGCTGTCTTTAAGCATTTTCATACCAAACGACTGTACGAGGAGCATCACAACGAGCTGTTACACCATTGACCCAAGCTGGAGAACAGGCGCCATTATGTGGTAGGAACATCGATTTGCTGTCGTTCAGTCGTGTCAAGTCTCGTGTAGTAGACAAAACTCGAGAAGGGGATACGGCAATCTTGGGTAAGGGAGACTTCAGCATCAGTGCGAACTTGAAGCGCCGGGCAACATAGGTGAAAGGAAAGAAGAGTGGTTGATTTCCTAGCTGGGTCAAAGCTTGGAGACGACACCGGGAAAGAGAGTACACGATTATGTCAAATCGCATCACCACGTCATCGATGGTAGGACGATCATAAGGATTCTCCTTCACCGTGTCTTCAACTAGCAGCCGTGAAAAGTCGAGACCGATTCAGGTGGGATTGCAATAGTTTTTAGTCTGTAGGTAAAATTTAGTATCAGAACGGCGCGATTTCGAGCACTTGCGTCTAAGAAGTACTCCCTGAGTAAATTCCCGAGGTAATATATATCAGTAGGGAAGGGGTTACACTGCAATGCATCAGAGTTGCGATGCTCAGGTGCCGTTTTGTCCCCTCCCCGGAGGACCCATTCGTGAGGTATACCATCTGCTGGATCGTATCGGCGAGAGTGACCAAAGTCGATGAGGAAGTAACGCGGCCAGCACGCGGTGCGGGTGCAACTTGGCGACACGAAGCCACTGTCGTCAGCCTTCATGTAAGGTCGTTCAGGAATAAACCCCTTTGGATACAATTTTGTCGGATCCATCATGATGTTTAATTTTGTACAGTCACTAATGAGGGTGAAGATTAAGTTGAGCTTGCATATGAGATAGGTCGAACTGACCGGTGGGCAACGAAGTTCTGATGCATGAACTGGATGCCCTATTATCGCATGAATCAGAAGAAGTACATAGTATCGGAAATGCACTGGTGAGCCTACCTCAACATTTTGTCTGAAGCATTCAACTACTTCCCCCACCGTATCGAATGGAGGATCATCAAATTTCCGCAATAGTGGTAGGACAAGAATTCCGAACTCTGCATATTTGAGAACTTGGAAAATAGGTACGCAATGGTTTCTGGGATCAAGAGAGAGGTGGCGACAAGAATAAGACTGATATTTCGAATTCGGGGGAATCTAACTCAAGCTTCTTCAGAATGACGTGTAAACCATCGCTCAACCTCACCACCGACATAAGAGACCGTCGCTGGCAAGGTCATAAGCAGAGTCGTATCTATGCACCACATATACGTACCGGCAATCGGGCCTGGGCCTCTATTTCTTCGAGTTCATTTGCAGGGGACCAAGAGGGATCGAACTTGGGTGGCAGCCTGTAGCCTGATTTCTCCAGAAAGAGTCTCGAATCGACCCAGAATTGGTTAAGAACTGGGTCGATAATGGGCAAGTTGAATCGTGGTCGTTCGCTTGGCGGGGGGCGCTTGTATTTCGCCATGGTGACACAGGTAAAGCTGCTAAACTGTCGCCACGTGTTATTCACACAAAATTTCGACAGCAGCTAGGACAAAAGGGGGGGATTTCAATGGGAGGGGAAGGTTCTACAAGAACAACTAAAAAATTGCGATCGGAAAGACACGCCGGCCCGTTCCACCGACGGATTGATTCTTTGATTTCCTACCATGATCATGGACGCGATTCCTCCCTTTTCCTATAACATTCCCCCCCTCGGGATAACAAACCAGGATTGCTACTATTCATTACCCATTTTTCAAGTTTGCCGCTTATGTCTCGATATTGAACAAGCCGACGCCGGATGATGGAGCACAAAAAAATTATCGTCTTTTGAGCATCAGGATCCAGGTGCGCTCTTCCTATTATTCCTATGATGTACATACCATGATCATCAAAGCTGATCATTGTCTTCTGCAGAATTTTCTTTGGTATTTCTGCTAGCAAGACGGTGGTCCACAGACCTGTCATTCCCCCACATTATCAGCCTCGGTTCTCAAATAGTGCACGAGTGACGGGAAATCCAACCCGCGGCTTTGGGTCCGGTTGAACCTGGGGCCGACCGTACGCTCATCTGCTCCCTCACCCGCTCCCTCACCCACACGGTTCCAACTTTACTCGGAGTTGTTCGACAGTACAACTTGGTTCCTTTTTGGATGCCCACGAATCATATCTATGCACGTTCGAAGGCTACAGTGGCACATGTCTCATTCGTGAGAGGAGAAGATGAACCCGATGACGCACGAGGTCATCATAGGTACCAACACCAACACCAACGGGAACATAAAAAGAAACGCCACAGGCCTCTTCACTTCCTCCAAAGCGAGAATGCTTAGCAATATTGGGTTCACTGTGATCCTCTTGGTCCTCTTTGGTTTCCAAACCTCTTCGGCAACGGTGCGAAAGAAAGTCGTCTTGACCAACGACGATGGCTGGGCAGTAGCAATAGTTCGGGCGCAGAATAGCGCTTTGAAGGAGGCGGGATTCGATGTACGTGTCACTTTTCACTTGAGATCGATGTGTCTGAATGGGAACAGGTCGTTCTTTCCTGTCCTGCCGAAAATGAATCTGGTACAGGTTCGTCTAGCGCACCGCCAACGATACTCCTCATCCCCTGCGAATTTAATACGTGTCCGATCTCCTCTCCCCCCGAAGGGTTCAATGCATCTGACCGTATGTGCTCATCTCTTCTTGACATTCCTTCTGGGCTGAATGGATTTCAGCACGCCTGAACTACGTCAATTCCTTCCCTGTTGATGCTGTTCGGTTTGGAATTAAGACACTTGCACCACAATTCTTCGATGGTAGTGCACCCAATTTTGTCGTCAGCGGTCCGAATGTAGGAAGTAAGGACGTCATATGTTCATCACATTCCGTTGCTTGACTACTGGTATGCAGACAACTTGGGATCAGGAATCCAGGGTTCTGGCACAGTGTAAGCTTATTTCGTAAGAAATCACTTCACCCTATCTTACGATCGCTTGCAGAGGCGCTGCGTGTGAAGCTGCTCGAGAAGGTATCCCGTCCGTCGCATTTTCGGCATCTACGGCTTCGCAGATTTCCTTCACCACCCTCGAGTCTGACCCCAACTCCACCAACACGGTTGCGGCAAAGGCGTACGCCCACTTGAGTGTCAAGTTCGTGCAAGCTCTGACGTCCGCAGAGGGCCCCATCCTCCCTCCCAATATCAGCATCAACGTTAACTACCCATCTATTTCCCTGTGTCCGGAGCCTTTCGATTTCAGCTTCATACTTTCCAGGATACTTGAGAACGACACTGCGACGGACGTTGAACAGTGCGGGACAACACACCTTCCTGCAGAATCCAGTGTTGTGACTCAAGGATGTTTCGTGAGCGTAAGCGTCTTCAATGCATCGAACAAAGCAGACGTAGGTGCCGATACGCAGGCGTTTGTGTTGAATCGTATTAGCGGGATTCTGTCGTGTTTACCTTGATCGTATGTAATCTCGTATCCCGGTGCAACCAACCTCCTCATTCAGAACTGACATCTATTCTAGATGCTTCGTTGTTTCTTGACGAGGGCTAGGTCATTACACGGACAACGTGTTTTTGTCTTTTGCGTGCTTTCATTCAGATTTACTGTACGAAATGATATGCGATCTGCCTGCGTCCCTTCAAGACCGTCTCCGCAAATAAGATCTGGGGTCAGATAATTCTTTGACAGTCTAACCCTGTCGATTTTTCGATTGTGAAGACCCTGTGATCGACGATCCACTAGTTTCTTGGGCGCTGTAGATCTGCCCTTAGTATGTTAGGGACATTGACGAAATTGCCTTCGTACACCTGCATTGGATCTGTCGCAGCAGGATTTGACCCCGCGAGGGTGACCGGGCTCAGCAGCAGCTGCGTGTCCTCTGGGCTTCTTCCATCTCGCAATGTCATCAATCCTGACATGATCTTGACGTGGGCTCCGTTTTGAAGAGATCCAATGACAGTGTCTGGTACTATTCAAGAGTTGTTCCAGCAGGGGGACTTGATGACAAGTAACTTTTGAGCCCCTAATGATCATCATTTCCGCTCACTGGAATCAGGTTCTTTGCGACATCTGATTGTTGGGAAAGTCAAGCGAGTAACTTCCACCGTTCCATATGGGATGGCACAAATAAGAGTGTCCGTTACCGGGGGTTCGAATATCGAGTGCGGCAGTCATTGATTATTGGCCTGATGGAGGTATCTATCATAGTCTTGTGATGATGATGAGGTATGTTTGATTTATTCCCACTGCCAGCTGACAATCTGCAAATTATTTTCCAGCCGCACATCCGCACAGCATTATCATGAAAGCCGTTGTTCATGGGCCAAGTAACATTTTCAGTAACCACGCTTTCCATCAGTCTCGCCTGATACTATTACAGTGCTGTATCAAGTCCAGAACCACGACCACTCGGTCTTGCGTGGGTTTCTTGTTTTTGGATCTCCGTGCTTTGGCGCTTGCTCTCACGTTCGGTCTTCGGTCCCAATTCCTGATTCCAACAGTTTCCTATCAAGTTTGTGATTCCATCCTCATTTCAAGAGCGCGTATATCATACAGTCTTCGTTTCTATTCCCCCAGAATCTCTGCTCCTTCTCAAGCATCATCTACAATGGCCCCTCATACTGTTGAATCGAACTATGATCTTATCTTCGCTGGAGGTGCGCGTCTCTAGCTAGCATCGTCTATGCGCTTACTGACGATGCGCAGGAGGAACCGCTGCGTGTATCATCGCTGGCCGTTTGTCCAAGGCAGACCCCAACCTCAAGATCCTCATTCTCGAGGCCGGACCTACTACCAAGGACAAGTTAGAGCACATCCAGCCCGGTCAATACATCACCCACTTGGCTCCAACTAGCAAGACAATGCAGTTCTACGAGTCTAAACCTAGCGAACACGTCGCAGGTAGGGCTGTAGTTGTCCCTTCTGGACGCTGCATTGGTGGAGGTGAGCATTGCAGCCGTGATGATCATAAAGATGTATTTAATTGACGCGATCAAGGCTCTTCCGTTAACTTTATGTTATACAACCGTCCCGCTGCGTCTGACTTTGACTCCTGGGAGACCGAATTCGGCAATGAAGGCTGGGGATCCAAGGATATTATCCCTCTACTCCAGAAGGTGCGCTGAAAATAGGACATATACCGACTCACTTGATGAATCCTGTTCTTGCGGTAGGCCGAAACCTACGAGGTCGACCCCACTAGGAAGACCCATGGTTCTTCAGGACCCATCAAGGCATCGTTTGGAGGGAACACTGAAATGATGGAGATCCCTAAGCAGTTCCTTGAGATTGGTCCCAAGTTCGAAAAGGACCGACCGGAATCTGAGGAGGGAAACAACCTCGACCCTGAATCGGTCAATGTATTCTTCGTGAGTATGGCTCAGTTGATTATTATCTAGGACGCACTGACCTCCTTGACAGAGGATGCCAAAGTATGCATGTCGACATTATAATCGCCGAATTTCAGTTGATCCTCATCTTGATCAGATACATCTCGAGTACTGGACGCCGGTCCGATGCTGCCGTATGTCGATCACACTCGTCTTCTACAGCATGCTTATCACAGTAACAGCATCATTACCTCTACAATTCTGAGAGCAAGAACTTGTCCGTGTTCGACGGAACGCGAGTGAAACGTGTGATTTTTGAGTGCGTTTTAGAGTTCCCTTTTGGAACGCCAGCTGACAAATCGTAGGGGAGCCCGAGCAGTCGGCGTAGAGTATGTGTTCGACAAGCAAGTGTATCCTGATGCGGAGCAGACTGTGCACACGGTTCACGCGAGTCGCCTTGTGGTCGTCTCTGCGGGTGCTATGGGTAGCTCCCTGATCCTTGAGCGATCGGGTATTGGTGCTGCGACGATCTTGGAAAAGTTCGGTATCCAGCAGGTTGTAGATCTCCCCGGCGTAGGCAAGGACTACGACGGTAAGTGGTTAGCGTGCTCTGGAAACAATTGTCGCTATATCAGGGTCTCTAGATCATCCGTTCCTCGTAACACCATATATTGCGGATGGGAACACCGAAACATATGATCCTCTTTTCCGTGGAGAGCCTGAGGAATGGGGTAGTAAGTCGGAGTGTTGACGCTAACTGCGGAAATCACGCATGCTGACCCAACTTACTTCCCAGAACTTCTGACCCGATGGGCCGCTGACGGTTCTGGGCTAATGGGAGGAAAGTAAGCGGCTCCGTCTTTCACACACATATCTCTGAGCATTGATCATTCCCTCAGCGGTGTGGACGCGGCCATCAAAATGCGTCCTCGGGAAGACGAACTCGAGGAATTAGGTCCCGATTTCCAGGAATACTGGAAAAAGAGCTTCGCCGGCAAACCGGATAAGCCTTTGTTCTGGCTGAGCGCTTTGGCTGGGTATGTCGGATGTCTCTAGCACCTCTGAATCGAATCTCATGGCCTGGTTAGCCTTCCTGCGGACCAGTCTGCATTGCCTCCGATCAAGTTCATGGCGTCCGGGTGCTTCCTCGTAGGGTTTCTGTTCCTAGACGGCTTTTACCATTCTGAGTCTATTGTGCAGGGATATCCTGCCTCTCGTGGACATCTTCACATCGCTTCAGATGATATCTACGCTCACCCTGACTTTGACTCAGGATTTTTGAACCAGTGAGTAACGAGGAGAAAAGTTCCCCGCTTTGTCCTGATCTCTTGCTTACAGTCCGGCCGACGTTGCCGCCCTTCGATGGGGCTACAAGAAAGGTCGGGAGTTAATTCGCCGATTGGGTGTATATCGCGGCCCACTTGCTCCCGCGCATCCCCAGTTTGCTGCGGGTAGCCCTGCAGCTGCCGCCCTCGCTGAGAACGGCCCTGTTGCATTGGATGCGCCGAAAATCACTTATAGCAAGGAAGACGACGAGGCCATTGCCGCGAACGTCAGGAACTTTGGTGAGTTTGGGTTCTGGCTCAGCAATCTTATTCTCATCATTTAAAAAAACCACGCGCTCAGTCGCAACAACTTGGCATTCTGTGGGTCACATCATTATTTTTTTTGCAATGTATTGCTGACATCGTGTGGTAGCTCGGTACTTGTCCTATGAAGCCAAGAGAGCAAGGTGGAGTCGTCGACAAAGACCTCAACGTTTATGGCGTTACGGGATTAAAGATTGCTGGTCAGTACTCGGCGTCGTCTATCTTTCATTTATTCAGCTTACGTTTCGTGTAGATCTCTCTATACCGCCCGCTAATGTCAACTGCGTAAGTCGGGGTAGTTTCTCCTTAGCATCTGATTCTAACTCGGTTCTACACAGAACACTTACTCCGCTACCCTGGCGATTGGCGAAAAAGCGGCCCTCATTATCGCCAATGATCTTGGAATTGAAGGTGTTTAAAGTTTACTCCTCGCTGTTCCTTGGTTCCCCTGTGCCTTACAGTGTGTTGAATATATATATATATATTTCTGTGCAAAAATAAAATCAATCTTTGGCCATTTAGACTTAAATCTGTATCCACGCTGTACTGCCGAAGCGTCGCATACGCCCTTGAATTGTGGAAGAGAGTCGCTGACAGTATAATACCCCCAAATGTCAAGAACCAAACCGGAACTGATGACGATGATGCCAACAGTGATGGCTTGGATGATCAAAGAAGCTGAGTGCCAATGTCACCTTTCAAACATCGGGCAGACCGGTAAGTGTTGACAACGTGGTCATGGAAGACTGAACATCATGTACAGTACATACTCTCAGCCTCCCAGATGTAAGTGCTGTCGTATCATTTAGAACTACGTCGTACAACTTATCTCAACTGATCGCCAGCTGTAAACGTCCATCAAATGGCTGGATGCCTAGAGCGTCCTGACTCCTGTCGACTGCCCCAGAAGCCATAGGAATGAATGGGATCAGGGCGCACGCGAGCGATGTGTTTTGGGAAGGCTATCTTCACTCCGTTGATGTATTACCGAAACAATACAGCTAGGGTAATCCTCCGAATGCGGTATCCTGGTACTGATGGCCATTCTGCTATTCTATAACATAGACCCAGTCTTCCTGGATCGACGGTTCTGATGTAACCCGCTGATCGTATCTTACAGGAACTCACATACCAACCTCAAGACGTCGCGGTATAGTGAATGATTGTATCAGCAATCAAATTCTGATACACTTGTGGGTTTTGTTGCAATGTAAAGCTGCCGAGGGGCGCGGTGAGTTCCATAAAGGTCTGAGGATACAAGTAAATCTTATCGACTCAGCACATACCATGGCTCCCGTAGAGATTCCCGGTATTAACGTTCCCCTCCTGTGAGTTCTAACTTCTCGACTACTTAGTAGAGTTTCGTCGACAAACACACTGACGGATTTACGTACTAGTACCGGCCCTTTGGTATGCCGAATATGGCCGTAGGACTCGTCAGACTCTGAAAAGCTTTCTAGGTCCTGGGGTATATGTGGGGGTATGGCCTCTTTGGCGTCCTTACAGTGCAGATGTGTGCGTATCATCTCGATCGATGTGTTGTAAAAAAATACAGTCCTGACGGATCGTACAGACATCTATTACATCCATTTCAATTCTAAAGACGACTGGAAGATGAGGCTATACGGTTCGTTCTACTGCTGCTTCTCTGCTATCATGCTAATCAAGACGCAGTCTGGTTTATATTCCTCCTCGAGCTTATATTCACCATCTTTTCAACCATTGCTGCATGGGATCAGTATGGTCCGGGTTGGGGTGACGTCAACTCCATTCTTCTCATTGACTGGGCTTGGGAACCGCTTCCATCTCTGAACGGAACGAGTTAGTTTTCGCTCGATCCAATTGCAGTGGCCGCAGTCTCATGGCATTTCAACAGTTTCGGCCATGGTCCAGACTTTTTATGTTTGGAGAATATATAATCTGACAAAAAATATCTGGATTTCGGTGTTTATTGAATTGGTGAGTACCTGAATGCCTGAATGCCTTCGCTCATGCTCATTTCTGAATTTCGTCTTCCAGGTTGCCATTATGCAATGCGTTTTCGCTTGGTATTTCGGAATATCGGTATGTGGTACCCTTCATATTTCGCCTTCGCAATAGCTCAATCCAGGCAGGTATCAGTTCAAGGGCTTGGTGTAGACAAGCTCGTCGCCTTAACGCCCGAAGTCAGCGTGCGTATTTGTCGTAATTTCGATTTGAGCGTTTTTCTAACTAGACTCCAGGCATGGCTTGCAGGAAGTGCTGCGTGTGATGTGATGATTACAGCAACGATCGTCTTCGTGGTGCGTGTCCCTGTTGAGTCCGCCTCCTCTTATTGAAACTAGCGAGCAGTTATATCGCGCAAATACGAAGTCCAACTTCAGTCAAACGACGAGTGCTGTCACAAAAATCATACGGTTCACAGTAGAAACTGGCCTCCTTACTGCTGCTGCTGCTGTGGTAGAGCTGATTCTATGGTTGGCTCAATCCGAGTATAACATACATTTCATTGGGTGTGCAGTCTTTCCTGACCTTCGTTAATTAATCGTCTAATCGTTGTATGCTACCAGTTTTCTCGTTCTGGGAAAATTGTTCGTCCCAGCTCCCATTCGCCTATCCCCGATTCTTGACCTTTTTTCTTTACAGATACTCCAACGCCCTAGTTGCCACCTTGAATTCCAGAGCGCTCATCTTTGGATCTGTACATACTGGCGCTTACACCAATTCATCTGGATCCGCCGGTCCTCACACTTCGAACCCATTCTGGGACGAGGGGGCAAAGAGTCAAACCCACTCTATCGGCACACGATCTCAGACAGTGCATGTTACCAGGACTACTGAAGTTCACGACGACGACGACTCTCACGAAATGATTGTAGTATCGGTGGGCGTTTACTAGTTTGGCTCTTATATTCATCTGACGTATAATAGGATTTGAAGCGGGCAGCCGGTGACGATCTGGAAATCGGTTCTCACGGTCATAATAGTGATGAAGCAAAATACGGCGGACGTCGTGTGCATCTGTGAAACTGGCCCTGGGGACCAACAAGGGTGTCAGATGTACTTAGTACTACGTTTAATTTATATCTGTTGTATGTTTGCCTCGCATATATAGCTGCGATGATCATCGCTTCAGACATCTGAATTTTTTGTTACGACCATTGCAAGTGGTTGGAGGGGCGAAACCGGCAATTTCCAGGCGATATTTGATGGCTGCCACGTGGACTCTTTTGTACTTGAACGACTGCGGTGAGCAGACTTTTCATGTCCGGCGGACGCATTCTATGCGCATGCAAATCGTTATTTCTCTACACTGGATTCTCCGAAAAGTACCCTCACTCTCGGCCACCCACACTGAGTTCAGCTCCGCTCGTACAGGGCGCTGAACTTGGACAACTTACTTCTGGGCTGCGGCCTGCAGGTTGACTGTCGGGTATGAGTAGTTATGATGCTGATCAAGGAGGACTAGGTTATCATTTCTCTCATTCCGCATCAACATTCTGCTGACACTGATCCACTGATATCGCCAGTAAACACAACCTATACTCATGATCAGTCATGTCACATTGCCACCGTGCCACCTAACGTTGGGTTGAACACGAGTACAGAGCATGCTAAGTGACCTGTCTATCAAGGCCATCGGTTTTCAAGACGCTTCTCCCCGATGACGTTATACGGTAAATGGAATCTCCAGCCCTGATAGAAGATAAGCACAATTTAATTGTCTACCCCACATTCTTAGAAGGCAACTTACTATCTCCTACAGGTGTCAGGCTAGGAACTCTCCGGCTTTCATTATTGTGTAGGCTCGGCCCCTTGGACTGAACCAGTCTCTGGAATATTGTATCACTCAACTCGAAGGATTATGAGAGTACGATTTGACAGTCCAGGAGAAACTATCATTGCGAGGCCTTGTTCCACGTCAATTTCGGATCTAAATGATCTATATCATCCGTGCTGTCTCTAGCTGTATGCTCAGCACGGTTCAAGTATACTCAATGGACGTCTGTATCATTCTGAGGCAGACAGAAGAAGATGATGGTGCTCAGCTACATGTGCCTTCGCTAGTATTGTCATTGTTCAGCTAAGCTCTGATGACCTCGGGCCACCGGGAGGAAGCGTTCCATCGTTCACACGGATTAGGCCGGAGTGCACACTCGGGACAGTAGGCGCCTCTTTTAGTGTCATGATCAGCTGACAAAGGCTTCAATGTGCTTGGATGCAGGCGTTCCTCAGGATCAAAACAGACAAAATCTCAATTGAGGCGGTCCGCGTTTCTGTTCCTGTGATGCGGTGTGCATACCTTCACGCACGTTACAGTCAAAGGACCTTACAGATGCAAATTTGAATCATCACGACGCCTCCTTACACGACAAGAATTCCGGCCTCGTTCCTGGCAACCTCAGCAATTTTGCAAGACCTTTCGAATTCCCGATCGCGGATTTGAAGCATCAAGGGACTCGCCCGTTTCCGAAAGCGAATTGGGCCGCATCATGGAACCTTGGTCTCCCGATGATGCATATTGTATGGATATATATGTCGTGGTGAACAGAGTCCCCACCCTACGGCTAGGGACGCTGTGATAATCTTTAGCATTGCTGACATGGATATCTTGAGTCAACCGACTTTAATATTCCATCCGCACCATGCTCCGAAAGCGCCTAACGCTGCCAATCAGACGGAACGAAATTGTTGGAGGCCGGCTCGGCATATGCTCTAATCATGACCGAGATCATTTCAGACCATCACAAACACTAAAGTTCTCGCGCGAAAATTTGATGGGCATGCTCATCAATATATCACCATTTTACCCGAACCCCAGCATCAAAATCAAGCATTGTGTCCTTTTCCTCTGGGCGCGCGGTACAAGAAGGCACTAGAATATAATATACTATGCCAAGGTTCGGTTTACATATATCCGGGGTTTTAATAACTGCAAGCACAAATCGAATATTCTTTTTACAGACGTCGGGCCTCGTGACCGCGAGTGCTCCCGCGCAAATTCGAACAGAAAGACGCCGAGAAGTGGAAAGATTGATATGAAGAAGTATCCCGATTTGAACGTGTTTTAGTCTCAAACACCGATATAGCGATGTCTACGAATCTCTTGTGCAAAACGTTCAGACTACAAAAACGGAACCACATGGGGTTCTTGTTACGGGACCATGGAGACCCATCCAGCCCACTCAGCCCTCGCATATCCTCCTCTAGACGGGTCCCTCCTGCTCCACGAACTTCCTGATTTTCATCTCCACCATAATGCCTCTCATCCGTTGTTTGTGTACGCCGAGCACGACCAGGAATTTCTGCATAAAATCTCCCATCTCGAGTTCTGTCGTGCTGTTCATCGAGTCGCTCATGCTGTGAACCATATTCCTCGAACGACACCCGTAGGGGTCCTTGTGCTGACAGATACAATCCTATATCATGCTCTATTCTTTGGCTTGATGAAAGCGGGCCATACAGTGAGTTGCGCGCTTCTTAGACCTAGTCCAGCTTCTGATATGCCTCCAGCCATATCTCTTGTCACCAAGAAATTCCTCCGCCGCCACAGCCAAACTTCTACAAGATGTCGGCAGTCGCCACCTCGTGGCTTCGCCAATATACAAAGCACTTGTCGAGGAAATCCAACTCGAGCTCGAATTGGAATCGTTTGTCAATATCTCGGTCTCTGAAGTGCCGTCCCTCGATAGCATCTTCCCAAAACTAGGTTCAGAGACGCGCGAAGATCCATTTACGCCCTACGTGTCCACTGCACGATCTCTGTTGACCGATGTTGCGTTCTACTTACATTCTTCCGGTAGCACAGGATTCCCCAAGACCATTCCACAAACTCAAACATCTATCTTGCACTGGTGCTCATTTCGTGCGTTATCTTCTTTCACTGCTGTTCCCTCCATTGAACGTTCTGAACCAGAGTCTATCCGTGATTTGATCTATCAGCCAAGTCTTCAAATCGGTGGTTTCATGTTGCCGTCCTTTCACACGCTTGGGATATACTTTCAGATTTTGACGCCGCTGGTTGGCTTACGGACTGTCGCCGTTTATCCACCGCTGTGTAAAACCCCCGCCTCCCAACCATTCACGCCTTCCCCCGGAAGCGTTCTGGAGCACGTTACACGTACACAATCCAACTCTGTGGTCGCCATCCCTGCAATCATTGAAGTATGGGCTTCTATCCCTGCCGCAGTTGATGTTCTTCGCAATTTGCAAATCGTGGTGCGTCCTGCCTTCGCAATGTACGAGATGTTTCAATAAATCTATCTCCAGTGGTATTCGGGGGGAACGTTATCTGCGAAGGTTGGCAATAAACTTCATGAAAGCGGCGTAACTCTGTCGTCAGTGTATGGGGCCACCGAGTTTGGAGCGCCAGCGCATACTATCCCGCTAGCTGCCGATGTTAAGGCCGGTGAATGGTCATGGATACGTTTTGATTCTCGGGCAGCCATTCAGATGATACCGCACGGCGATGGTCTATTTGAGGCACATTTTATGGTGGGTATCCGAATTTGCCGTGATGCTCAATCAAAGACTCATTGATATCATCAGACCACAGAAAAGCATCATGTTTCAGTGCACAACTTGACCGATGGTCTTGGTTTTGCGACGGCCGACTTATTTCAGAAGCACCCTACCAAGGACTTGTGGAAGATGTGAACGTTGCCGCTTTGAATTGATGTTCCGTTCTAACGTCCCTGCCCTAGAGCCGCAAGGATGGATGACGTTATTGTTCTTTCATCTGGCGAGAAGGCCATCCCAGGGCCAATGGAAGACATCATTAACTCGAGCCCATTGGTAGTGGGGTCGGTTATGTTTGGTCGTGAACAACCTCAGGTTGGAATTATTGTGCAGCCGAAGAACGATGTACCCGACGAGGAGGCTGCCGCGTTCATCGACGCCATTTGGTAATTAACCATGCTTCTAGCCTCTGATATGAACCTGGTTTTTATTTATTTATCTATTTAGGCCGGTAGTGGAAGAAGCAAATCACCAAGCTCCAGCCTTCAGCAAAATTTACAGGGATATGATCATAGTTGCGCCGCCAGCGAAGTCCCTTCTCAGGTCTTCGAAAGGATCCATTCACAGAAAATCGTCCCTGGATGCCTTCAGCACAGAAATTTCCGACCTGTAAGTACATGGTTTGGCCCGGCTATGGTTCCGATCTTATTTTGGACTAGATATTCGAGCATCAAATCCAACATTGGCCCTTCATCGTCAGTGAAACTACCATCAGACTGGTCCTCCTCCAAAGTCTACGCCTGGATACTGGATCAAGCTACTGAGGTTATGGGGTCGACAATTTTACCTGAAATCGATCTCTTCCAGCAGGGCTTCGACAGGTAGGTAGCATTTTTTCAAGGTTAACCCCTTAGTCACATCCTTCCCAGCCTCAGTGCTTCCATCTTGCGGCATCACATTACTTCTGCAATGCGTGCTTCACCCATCAATGTTGTTCGCCAAGAGGCGGAACGCTTCACATTGGACTGCATATATAAATATCCTTCTGTCCGACAACTTTCCGCGTCCTTTGATGCACTCCTCCAGGGTTCGATTCCAGTATCGCATACCTCTGAAAGCACCTTGGAATCCATGATTGACAGATACAGTACATTTTCAGCTGATAGGGCTTCTCCCGTCGATAGTGCAATATCCATGGGGTCAGAAGAGTCGGAAGACCAAGGTCCGGAGGCCTCTGTGGTTCTGCTAACGGGCTCCACTGGTTCACTTGGAACGCATGTTCTGGCTCGGCTCATCTCTTCATCTAATGTTCAGGCGATATATTGTCTAAATCGGGCATCGATCCAGACAACGTTGAAGCAACGACAACAAAGCATGTTCAAGACGCAAGGACTCGACGTAACGTTACTGGATTCACCAAAGGTCTTTTTAATAGAGGGAAATATGACGGAGGAAAGATTTGGCTTGGAAGATCACCTTTTCCGGAGAGTAAGCCTTCGGCCACACAACCACGCTAGATCCTTCACTGATATGCCCATATAGATGCTTACATCGGTCAACGTTATCATCCATGCAGCGTGGAGAGTCGACTTCAATTTGACATTATCATCTTTCGCGCCAAACATCGAGGCGACTCAGAACCTTATCAACTTCGCTCTTGACAGTAAAAATTCAAAGGCGACTCGATTCGTCTTCGTTTCTTCGATAACCTCCGTACAATCCTGGACGGGAAAAGCTGGCATCGTCCCTGAATCTACAATTGACAATTGGAAGGTAGCCGTCGGAAGGGGATACGGTGAGGGCAAATACGTCGCCGAACGGGTATGTAAAAAGACTGCTATTCGCGGCGTTTGCTCATGCTGCGTAAACAGCTGCTTAGTCGAAGCGGTCTTCGGGGGACAAGCCTTCGCGTTGGCCAGCTATGCGGTGGTCCCGATGTGGGTGCATGGTCGACTACCGAGTGGTTCCCAATCCTCGTCAAGTCTAGTATCGCGATCAACGCACTGCCCTCATTCTCTGGGGTAAGTTCCACCTACAAGGAAGGGTGCTGTATATTGACGTTCTGATCAGGTTGTATCGTGGATGACTGTCCAATCGGTAGCCCAGATAATTCTGGATATAGCATTCAATTCGGAAGCGGAGCCTATGATCAATCTTGTTCATCCAAAGCCGGTGCCGTGGGCGTCTATCGTTACCCAATTGCAACACGCCTTGAAGGAAGATATCTCAGTGAAGCCCGCCGCTGAGTGGTTCGAGATCCTTGAGAGCCAGTCGCAAATGGCTTCTTCGGAAGACATACACCGAATTGTGCGCCTTCCTGTGTTGTGTATTTTGTCGTGTCTGAATGATCATATAGCCTGCTCTGAAATTGTTGGCCTTCTTCCGTGAGATGATACAGGGAGACGACGGCAGCGACGACGACCAGGAAAGTGGCGGACTGCCTAGGTTTTCTACTTCGAAAGCAGAAAAACGCAGCTCCACGATGTTCAACGTCAAGTCGATTGGATCAGAAGAAGTAGACGGCTGGGTACGATATTGGAAAGGGGTGGGATTTCTGAGCCAGTGAGCCGCCGGTGTCGTTCATTTGTCTGGGAGACTGGGACTGTATTATGCGGAATCGTTGTATCATATCTCATGTATACTAGTCGTCGTGATACTTAAGGTTTACCAAGAAAAAATAGAGGCCCTATGAGTACGAAGATTTGGTGACCAGTTAGTAATACTTATTGGTACTCCAGAGGAGAGTATCAACACAAGAAAGGAATACCATTCATCGTCCGTGCCAAATCCAACGCCATCTTATTTGTTTTACGCAGATAGCGAGAAGTACGTTAGAGGATCTGACATATCGAGGCCTCGCTTAAAGCTTTCCAAGATGTCATGACATGAGTTTGAGAACTGACTGCTGGTAGTACATGTTGCATGGCCGATAACTTGACACAATGGCAGAAAGGATTAGAGAAAATTCATGATCACAAGAAAACCTTGGATATGGTGGAACCTGCAAGAGAAACACGCTTAAGGCTCGTTCGCCTTTACCTGTCCAGGTCTAGTTGCTATCGGGCACTGTAGGTATTCGGGAAAGCGCGAGACATTGCAAGGCAAAGATCCGAATGATGATCTGGATGATGATAATTCGTCCTCGAAACCGAGCTCAACGAGACGCTGACTGCCGAAGCAGAAATTGAGGTGCCGGATACAGTCTATCTATAGCTCGGGGTGCGTAGCGTTGCCGTTTCATTAATTACCCCATTTCTGAGTTTCTAGGCTAAGGTGATGCACAGGCTGCAAAGCAATTGTCCCATAAATCACCCGACAGACATGACGGTAAGCAGGTATTGATGAGTACCGGGAACCAGATCTGCCATGGATAAGACTAGTACCCAGTAAAAGAGCTTAGCGTAACTTACAGGAACACGGCCAAATCTGCAGGCACTCCCGCCTAGAAGAAATCTAATTTCCAGATAAGCGCATGAGTGATATCTCCCCTCTACGATTCTTTCGTGGTTTGTAGATACCATGACCGAAATGCGTTGGTATGCCCCTCCCATTTAACTGACTGGATCAACGGCAAGTTCAAATCAAGCTGGGCTCCGCTGGGAGAGAAAATCCGCACGACTTGTAGTCCAGGCCACCTTAAGTTGTCGGACATCTGGAGGCGGACATGGGCATAAACTGGAAGAGAATATAGTTAGCATTTGAAACGGCTATACCGACCTAAAAGACTGACCTCGCTTCCCAGGCTCAGCCAATTTTAGATCTTCTACCCATGGCTGATCGTCCAAGCGAAGTTGTACCTGCGCTGCCCCATTGGATGAAGCTGCAGAGATCGACAAAGCCGAGCGAGGGAAAGACAGAGGGAACACGTCGTCAAAGGATTCGAGTAGCAGAGAAGTGGCACGAAGGCCGAGTTTCTCATATAGGCGGAAATATTTGGAACGGATCAATTCCTTGCTGACCAGTCCATCATTCAATAGCATCTGTATGTAGCCACTACCACTGCCGTGTATCCTGAGTAGCCTGCCCAATGATATAGCCCAAGGCGTACCGTCAGGTTTAAGGAGGTCTGATCCCGATTCGAATAGTGATGGGTCATTTGTAGAGGTGAGACGGAACCGAACCTGGCCTGCCGTCGCGGGCAGATCTGAATGGGTCCAATAATAAAGAAACCCCGTAGTTTTATCGGGAAAAGATATATAGGTCCTCGGCATTATTTGAAAATAGTGGAAATACTGCCTTGGGCCCGGGGAGCTGAGGGCTTTTTTTTTAGAGAGGTCGCGGAAGTCGGACTCCGTCAGGGCTTTGGGATTCAACGTCTGGATAGGCGGAAGTCGAAGGCTGCGATATTGAATGAAAAGTGGAGATGCCGGTATACGGCCCTGGAGCAAGGGACGGTGGAGAAGGCGACAGGCCATTGCCTGTTGAGCGCGAGCCAAGGGTATCATACGTGGGGAACCAAATTCTACGATCCTGTTCAAGTTCTGAACCAATTACGAATGGCACACTCACTAATAATTTCGACGACAAAAGAGAGACTTCTCCGTTGCAGCGCAGCTGAATTAGGTGCCCAGGAAACTGGAATTGTTAAAGCTGTAGGGTCCGGTCACGATCGCTGTGCGCGTGAACAAGAAAATTTCGAGTCCCTGCCATACAGTTCGTGTGCGTCACAGGGCTGGCGGCCCGATGTCCGGGTTTCCCAAAGCAGATATGGTCTGTGCGCTCAAAATCGCGCGGTACAAAAAGCGCGTCGCGACATTTGAATTCCTTACCACTCTGGCCTTTTGGCTTAGATCAAGTGTAGTATCTGTTCTTAATAGTTTAACCACTATTACGGAGGCACTGCCTCCCGTATTGGTTATCTAATTTTTGCCGCCCTTGTCCTCTGTGCTCTGCTTGCAACACGGAGGCGCGATGACCTTGCTACTGCAGTATCGGCTTGTGTCGTCGGGGGATCCCTTTTTCTTTGCTATGTACTTGCGAGGACTTCCAGTTGGTGGTCTTTGGGTTGCAGCAAACAATTGGATCATCTTATTTTTCAGTCAGCTTTCCCAAAGGTTTTTTTCATTTGCCTGGGAGTGGCCTATTAGGACCTTAGGTGTTAGGTAGTGTGGATCCGTACAGATCAATCATTACAATACATCAGTGTTCAATCAATAGTTGTTTCCCCGCCCAGGCAATGCATGTTACTTGTGTCGGGGTGTCTGAGGTCAGGTCCAACGTTTGTCTCCAAGGCATCTGACAGGCCGGAACAGTGATTCAAACTCGGCGATTGATACTGGAACAAATGAAGGAATAGATATCGTATGTGTACTGATAATACCAACAATGAAAAAAAAAATATGAACATTTAAACAAGGATAACACAAGTGAGAGCGGGATCGAGAAAATGATATGGCACAAAATGTCAGTCGACATTGTAGATACGCGAGGAAAGCCCAGAATGAAATAGAACATAGAGATGTATTAGGGTATGGCTGTAAGTATAATGGGATCGCAGACGAGAACCGGGAAATAAACGAGAGACTGGCAAAGTAGTACAGCATAGAAGGTTTTTTGAATGATAAAAAAAAGGAGTGTACAGTTGAAAAAAGTCTACCGCTGCAAATCCGCGCGTCTGTCAAGTCCTCCAAGTGAGCGAAGGGGATAAAGATAAAACGAAAAGCACCCACTGTCTAATAGTATCATACAGAAACTTGTAGCTTCGCAAGTTGCCCTTCAGACGCCGAATGTCGAGACTGTACGTGTCATTGAGGCGATCCATTTTAGTGAGCTCCACGGAGAACCGAACTTCATCCCCAGCGTCTTCAGTAGAATCACCATACACCGGTTCCAGCATCGAACTGGGCTCTAGAACCATTACGCTCGGCTCTTCCTCAAAGGAGACCGACATGTTGCCAGATTGAGAGACGTGCGACGACTGTCGACGCATCAAGAGACCTCGCAACATTCCTCCGGAGAACGATGCATGCGACGGTACAGGTAGACCGCGCCTATCGACCTATCCAAAACGATCAGTAAACAGCCTGCTCGAAAACAATAGAAATCCTTACTCCATTCGACGCAGCGCTGCCCATCATCGAAACGGCGGCTAACCCACCACCGCTAGGACCGGCAATCACATTTGGCACCCCTGGAGCCTTTTTTCGTTTCGCCCTGATGCAGCGATACTTATACTCGCTCTCCACCTGAACCTCAATCCCCATCCCAATCAACACCTCCTTCATACGCTTTATCGCCTCAGGCGGTGGTCGCGTCGTCACCATATCCTGATCCACCGCGCCGTGATGAATACGAAGGACGCCTGCAACATTCCTCGAATGCGAACCGGCTCCACCACCGCCACCGACAGTCACAGAGTTCCTGATACGAGTCACAAAGCTCGGCGTCATCAACGATGTATCTGTCGCTGAAGAAGCCGTTCGCTGGGGGTGCGTAGGCGCCTGATGACCGGAAGGGGTCCTCGAAGGGGCGGTAAGCGTCACTTGAACCGACGCAGCGCGGGGCGATGATAGGGTCTGGTTGACTGCATTCGATGACCGATTTCTTGATTCGTTCTTTCGAACATTATCGGGTGCTGCCGACTTTTCCTCCTCCTCCTCCAAACCCACTGGGTCAGGTCCTTTACTCTTGCTCCTGAACCAGTGCATGACCTTCCTAGCTTTGCTCGTCGAAGCCGGCATACCCGAGTCTCTACCAGGACTAGGCGTCTCATACACATCGTTAGTTGGTCTGGACGTCACCTCGTTGAACTCCTGCGTGGGAGGTATGGGGGCATTGGCAGGGGGAGCCCGAGGAGGCAACACAGCGTTCTGAGCATCGTCCACAGCGGAGATTGGCGTTGCCGCCATTTTGCCTTTGCGGCTCTTTAGCGTCCGGTTAATGATGACCGTGAGGGAGCTCCTCCGACTCTTCTTATCCGTTGCCGCAACATGGGATACACTATCCTTTTCCTTGTCGCTGGGAGCGGGGGTGAGTAACGAGCCGGAGGTATTGGAAGCGTTGGAGGCAGATACTCCATTGGTATTGTAGTCATTGCCAAACATCTTAGTTAAACCGCCCACTGTCGACACACCACGCTTGTGCTTGCCGCTTCCTCTTGAAGAAGATTCCTCGTCCCGATCATCAGCGCCGCCTTCCGCAGAAGCAAAGGCAAGGGGTGTGTCAGGGGGACTGGCCACAGTGACATTCGGATGTTCTGGCTCCGCATAGTCGCGTACCGGTGCAGCCTTGCTGCCTGTACGTTCACGACGAGGAGGTGAAGGTGCAGGAGGAGATGGAGGTAAAGGTTTCGCTCCGCTGTTCTGTGAAGGTCGCCGTTTCTCTGAAGTCTGACCGTTGGACGAAGAAGGCTGCATCTGAGTGTGGCCACGGGAAGTCGAACGCTCTCTCTGCTTCCTCTCCCTGTCACGTTCTCGAGTGCTCTCTTCCTGAGGCTCCCTGCTCCGCTCCTTCCTCGCAGGCCGATCTCGAGGACCATCATACTCAACTTGAACGGTGTGAGGCCTCGCAGCGTTCTTTCTTCCGCTGGGCTTGCTAGTGTTCTCGACTGGAACCACGGCGCTGGGGGCCGCAAACGGATCTTCACTGTCCATACCCTCGTAACGTCCGCCGCTTCCTGAGACGGGCGCCGACGTCGGTGGTGATGACGGGCCCGAGTATCCAGCATTCTGATCCACAGACGTCTCATAGACGAGGCCAGGCTGTATCGAATGACTCCGGGAGGGTTTGCTGGCTGACGCGGAGGCGCCTCCGTTTTCATAGCCTGCAGGACGATGACTATGACTTCTGCCTATCCTATCCGGGGGGCCCGATCCGGAGGCGACCGCAGCAGCTTTCATCTGCCGTTGGTAAGCAAGTCGTTTTTGGTGGTGTTGCTCCATCGCGGCACGCTCCAATTCTTCCACGGTTCGGCCAAACGCACGAGGAACAGATAAGGTCGGGTCGGTCGGTGTGCTATTGTATGCAGCTAGCCATGGATGGGCCATAACTTGATCAAGACTAGCGCGGTAAGCGGGGTCTGGCACTAGCATGAGGGAGAGGAGGCCGCGAGCTTCCTGGGAAACATAGTCGGGAAAAGATAAGGGAGTGTTAACGATATATTTGTACAAAAGGTTGATGTTGTCGCCATCGGGATTCGCTGGGTCATCGTCGAAAGGGAGGTACCCAGCAAGCATTGCATAGAGAATAACACCGCAGCTCCAAATGTCTACGGCGCTACCGACATAGAGCCCTTCGCTAATGACCAGCTCAGGAGCGGCATAACACGGAGACCCGCAGGACGTCTGCATGAGATCATCGGAACGATGCTCAAAACGGTTTGCAAATCCAAAGTCGGTGATGATTACATTGCGATGCCGGTCGAGCAGAAGATTCTCGAGCTTGAGGTCTCGATGAACAATTTTTTTCTGATGGATGTACCAGACGCCAGATATGAGCTGGGAAAAGAGTTTGGCGGCGTCTCTTTCACGCAGATAGCGGTGGGCAAGGATGTGGTCGAAGAGTTCACCTCCGGAAGCATATTCAATAATGATACCGATGTATTTGTCAGTTTCGATAACATCGTACAAGCGTACGATGTTGGGGTGCTTGAGGGTCTATACGAGAGGTTGATAAGTGGCTGAAAGGGGACGAGAAAGAGATGGACTTACCCTTAGGACCTCTATTTCACGTTCTACCTTGGACATACGGACAGTGGTGTCAACATTGCCGCGTCGAATGAGCTTTACAGCCACTTCCTCTCCCCACTGGCTGTGAAGGCCAAGTTTGACTTTACCAAACTCACCCTCGCCGAGAGTCTGCAGGAGCAGGTACGGGCCAAACTTTGGAATAGTTCGCCGTGGGTGTGCAGACGCATAAGCCACTGCTGCCGGATGAGAGTAAACGTCGGTGTAAGGAGGTTGGCCGTCGTCCTGGGCATGCCCGCCGTTGGGGTGGTGGCCGCTCGACGACGCCTGGTGGTTCTGGGCAGAGGAAGAAGAGACGACAGAGTGTGACGCTCGCTGTTTTCTGGCCGCTGATGATGGTGCCGCTGCCGACGCTGAAGATTGGACGTTTACCGATACAGGGCGGGAGCTTCCGGCGGGGTACTGCTGGCGTGAAGGGCCTGCAGCAGTGTCCATGGCAGGTATTTTGAGGCTCGACGACGGCGCCATCGTTGGAGAGAACGTCGTCGACGCTGAGGACGATGACGAAGAAGGCAAGTGGTGGCAGTCGAACAGAAAGAGCTTTGAACCAGACACGTGCTTGTGCCTGCTTGACAACCGGCTCACTTGTGTACCTTCACAGGGCTCAAAAGTTCTTCTTTCCCGAATGCTCTCTTTCCCCCCCCTTCTCTTCGCTTTTAAAAATCAACAGGGAATCACTTGGAATTTCACTCTATAGAATCACTCTGGTTACATTTTACACGACGGTGGCGGGGGCCGCAATCACTCAAAGCATCCACTTTTTCGGCTGGCAGGCTGTATCTTTTCTATACAATCAGTCCATTGCGAAGCCCAGGCGTCGCATAACGTCAGCGTTGCTAATACCGCCAAACGCATCATATGGTTTCATCAATAATAACGATTTTCCTTGTTATCCTTTACTTGTTCTCTGTTTTACTATGGCTACGGCGGCTTACTCTGGGAAGGGAACTCTATCTGTCTTCTGTCCACGGTTCTATTCGACTGCGGCCACTTTTATAGAATACTTTAGCGTTTCGGTTTCAAGTTCATCGTTCAAGTGCACCTTGCACCCGGGATAACTGCTGACCCTATCTCGCAAGGTACACCATCTCGGCTGACGCGCTGCACTGTATTACGCTCAGCTTCTGGATATTTTCTTCGAGGCGGCCTAACGACCATATACCCGCCCCGGGACCGAACCGTGAGAGGTACTTACCAGCCTTCTGTCCGAGCAATATCGTTTTCTTTCTTTCAGATGGCAGCTGTATGACTTTTGTACTCTTGGACTATTTTTATTCGTTCTTCAACGTTGGCCTTTGTTCGCTTGGCCCGAAGCCCGACTGGCTCCTCATGTGTTTTTTTGTTGCGCGCGCGAATATACTGAAGAGCACATTGCGACCTTGAGGCACCGTCCAAGTACAGCGGTCCGGAACGTGTGGCTAAACATCCCGAATAGTCCTCTCTCTGTATCGACACCGTTTCTTGTTATCAACCACTCATTTCTATGACCAGCGGAGTGCACACTGCACTACAGCTTGTACCATCATCGGAGACGTTTGAAAGGCATCAACAATAATTTATTAGAATTCCTTGTTCGTTGCCGTCTTCTTTACTCGCATCGAAATTTCCTTTCTGTTCAATATTTTTTGTTCGCCGTTCAAAAACAGCGGACTATTACCCGGTGATCTAATACGTTGACATATTCAATCCATCGCGGAGCGCCACTGCGAATGCAGCGCAAGATCTCGCTGAATGTCGCTAAATTAATAGTCCTCGTCAAGGCTCCGAGAGACTTCGAGAGACTCATGAATATCACGTCACATCGCAAACCAGAATATTTTAATGCTACATACATATCAGCATATATAAATGAGTACACAAACTACATACTACTAGTGCTACGGAAACACAAGAACACACATACGATAAGAATCGAATAGCTAAAAACCGAAGTCCAGTCTTAGGCAGCAGGCGGCGGCTCCGTGCCCTTCTTAATAGCCTTCGGATTTGAAGTAAGACTCTTGTGAATGAACGGCAGAACACCTCCGCCAGCAATAGTAGCCTTCACAAGCGTATCCAACTCTTCATCACCACGAATAGCGAGCTGCAGATGACGAGGAGTAATTCGCTTCACCCGCAAATCTTTTGATGCATTACCTACAATAAATTGATGTTTCAACCATATTGGAAAAAATAAGACGTCAAAGATTTAGACTCGTACCTGCAAGTTCTAGAACTTCAGCAGTAAGGTACTCCAAGATGGCAGAAGTGTAAACCGCAGCCTTGGCGCCGATACGGACGTTGTGTTGGGTGCGTTGTTTTAGGTAACGATGAATTCGGCCTACGGGGAACTAATACAAGCATGAGCTACGTCAGAAAGGT
Source organism: Armillaria cepistipes (assembly GCA_900157415.1). Lineage (NCBI taxonomy): Eukaryota > Fungi > Basidiomycota > Agaricomycetes > Agaricales > Physalacriaceae > Armillaria > Armillaria cepistipes. The sequence continues at coordinate 747,352 of FTRY01000023.1, forward strand.
CTTCAAGAGATGATATATACACACCTGTAACCCGGCCCTCTGACTCCTGGTCTGCACACTCTTCGGCTGGTTGGGCGCTCCCGGAGCCCCACCTCCACCTGCCCTTGACTTTCCACCAGACTTTGCGGCAGGGGCCATAATTTAACAGTTGCAGACAAAGGTTGACACAATGGCAGCTAGTTCCTTTCAAAGACCATACCTCCTGTCAGAACATTTCATCGAAATATCATAAACAGTCTCACAGCCTGGGTTATTGCTTAGGAGCTACAAGAAAAATCCACCGGAAATGATATCGCAAACGTCGCGCTCGAGACGTATCTGTTGACATCTTGGGTCGGAACCTGCGGAAGTGGGAAAATGAGAGCGGCACGAACCTTTGAAAACGCGAAAGTGGCTGCACCGTGGTGGTTCCAAAGAAAGAAGCGTGTTGTTGATTGTTGACTAAATTTCTCATACATCAACGGTGACACGTGATCTGACTATCGCGACTTGCGGCAGATTTCGGCCCGGCATCGCTCGTTACGTCCTTTGAGCTACCGACATCGACTAGTTTACACTCTTTATGAGTAGCAGAAGTTGCTGGATCAGTCTAGCTTTCTAGCTTTCTCCATTCCTGTCTTGTATTCAAAGGCAGCCGCGAGAAAAGTAGAGCGTTTGCATTTGCTCATAACCTGGATCCGTGATGAATCGCAATGGTCCTTGAAGCATGCTAGAGTAGTATCGCAGCTCTTCGTGGTGAATTTTTCCTAAATGGTGAGTATAAATACACATTACTATATTGATGTCTAGAATACATAACTAGCACAACCTACGCCCCCATGACCTAAGAAAAATGCATGCGCATCAGCTGTGGCGACTCCCAGACGAACGTTAGTGTTCCTACCATGACCGTAGGGAGAAGGGTGCATCGTACATTGACTTTCCCCTTCAGCCCCTGCAGCCTCTTCTTCATCCAAAGTTCTGACTCTGCCAGAATCTCCTTCCTAGGACCGGAAACCACAATGCTCTCCAAAGATTCCCAGTTGCGCTGAGAATTGATGGTGTAGATGATAATGTCCCAATCGATAAGATCAAGGTCGTCTGTGTTGTTGATCTGCACACGGAGAGTGAGTTCTTTGATCTCGGATGAGACCTTGCTGATAATATCTGGTACATGTTTCGCGGCGGTGAGGCGCGCCTGGTATGGCTCGGCTAGGATGAGCTGATCGAACGCGAGGGAACGCAGACGCGTGTTGTGGCTCAGGTTAAGATATCGACAGAAAGCATCTACTTCTCGTTTAGCGGTGCTTCTAAATACCTGAGCAATGTTACTCACCTTGTGTGGCCGTTTCTTCATTGACATCAACCACATTCAAATCCAGCACCTCAAGACAAGGACCTAGCTTCTCAACGAAATTCGCAACGGCGAGCGTTTCCGCGTCGGTAATGCGTTCAAGAACAAGGTCCGTTATCGTCGGGGTTGTTGCTAGCCACCTCAAAACGGCATCATAGTTCCCCAAACGATGACTGTCAAGTTTGAGTTTGGTAAGACGGGGCGGAGGCACGGGTAGCGGGCTCAAACGGATGTGCAGACCTAAAAGCAAGTCCATATCCAGCGACGTGCGGCGCAGGGTGAGCTCCTCGAGGCCGTCACACACCGACAGCGCATCAAGGCACTGATCTGGGGACCGGAACTGGCACGACAAGAGCTGGAGCTGCTTCATGCCCTTCATGTGCGCGAAGAACGAGATACCCGACTCGGACCAGGTGTCCGGGCGCATTCTATCGAAGCGCGCTCCGGTGATTGAGAGCGTTTTGATATTGGTGAGGAGCGAGAGATGGGGTAGAGCGTCATTGAGCCATAATGTTCCCAGGCCGCTTAGGCTGTACGCTTCGCGGATGATGAGGGTTCGAACGTAGGACGTGATAGTGGACAGTGGGTGGACCAGCATGTCGACAAAGGTATTGCATCGGGGGAAATCGTTCGGAGGGAGGAAGACGGTCTCGAAGAGGTAGAAGCGGCTACGGGCAAGCCAAAATCGGGAGGTAAGAGAGCAGGCTCCCAGGGTATCCCTTCGGTCGTGGTATCTTTCCTGGTCCTTTACGCGCGAAACGGGACCAAGGAGATGCACCTGGTCGATGATAGCATCAATAATTTCTGGCGGGAGGGCTGGACCGTCGATGGGAGACATGAAGGATGGCTCAGGGTAAATTAAAGTGTCCGTACTTCCTTTATATATGCCAACGTCAGCCGGTGCGACTCGGACGGTAATATCACCAAATTGAAGATTCGTCGGCTGGCCCCAACAGGGGCTGGTTGGGAACTGCTAGGGCGGTAACGATATTCGTGTTGCTTTATAGCCGGCAATTGGGCCCGTGTACACGCATATTTCTCTGGAGCTTCGAGAGGAGATTGGGCGTCCTCCGAGTCGGAATATATTGAGATCATCCGTTTTTGGTATGATATATCCCGGGGGTGCTGACATGTGTTCCACAGTATTCTGAGGCATCATGATGAACTTGGAGAAGTCGTGGGTTGGATCCCATCGCCTTGACTTCTATCAAACTTCGTTGCAGGAGTAAACATGAACGCATAGTTGAATGTACCGTTCATGTTTCGTTGATAGAATAGACGAAGCTGGAATAAAGCTGAGCATTGGTCCCCGAAAGATCGTGCAGATAAAGAGACCTCCTTGGTGAAAAAAATGGGAAACGGAAGTCGTAGTTGGCTTGGAAGTGATGGCGGACCAAAGGAGCCGGAAGAATTGCGGAGATCGCGGCATTACGGCATCCCTCTCCCTTAACGCGTCAACTGCTGCACGTGTACTTATTTTCCCTCCATAATTAAACACGACACTCGATTTCCTCGGGTCGTGAATACGACATTGAAAGCCTGTCTTCCAAGTTGTGCTTACCGCTACTGATGGGGAATTTCAAGTTCTCCAAACTTTGCGACCGACTTTCGTATTGACATTGTACGTCAGACCTTACAGAACCAGTGCAACGGCCATCGGAATTGCTTGTTCTACAACAAACCGCAGGTACACGCCAACTGAATATTTTCTCTCCCTGACCTATTCATTTTATATAGAATGAGTTCCTATATCAACGACCAACACGCAGTAGTTGAAGATATGAAGCAGAATTCACTGGGAAGAGAAATACTTTCGAACCAGGAGCGACAGCCGGCTTCATACCCCCAAGCCTTACTTCGAAGGTTACTTTGCAACCGTCGGAGTCCCGCTCTGCGGCAGAATTTAGACAATGCATCCGTTAGACGACCTGTATGGGAAAGTTGGTTCCGTATCTGCCTAGACGGAATGAGTGGTTATGCAATCCCTTAAAAACTGCCGGGACAGTTGGTTCGAATAGGGTAGTGGAGATTAACTGGGCGGATATCTTTTCGCGGCTGCAAAGATAATGACTCGGTAATAAAAATACAGTGGATATGTGCTACGGTACTTGATTGATTGTGAACAGAAATCCTTCTCTTCCCTAAAGTAGCAGGGCAATGTTTCGTCCGAAGAGATTTTCTCGTCAAGTAAGATGCAAAGCATCGGGTCTGTGTTTACATACATATCCATCAGAACCGACGAAAAGAGATGGAGGAAGGGAAGTTACCTTCGGATCGCCATAGTCTTTAAACAGCCTTGGAGCTAGGAAGTAAGTTCCGACGAAGATTTGTTCATTAGAAAAGGATTATCATAGGACGATGATTTTTGCTTGTCGCAATCGTACATCTTGGTCTCCGTCGATGATGCCTTTGCGTTTTAGATGGGCGAATTCAGCAAGAGGATCACTGGGGCAATACCTCCCCACTCGAAGGAATCAAGGCTGCGGTGAGTTCGCTCGTAGCGTCATGGGTCTTTGCGGTCAGTGGATAAAAGGGTCGGTATAGTAAAGTTTACACTGCCAATAAGATTGAGGATTCTCGAGAACATTAACACCGACGCGTGCCGAACCAGGCCGAACCGAAGAGCATGCCGAGAGAGGAGCCGAGAACTAACGTAAGGACGATGACAAAGAGTCAGAAGACCACCAACTCCCCCCAGCCTCAAGACAGTAAGTATGTCTACGTATGCATCCATTGACCGAAACGGCACACAGGTGAGCAACGTTCTTTTAGCTGGGCTGTATAAATAATCCGGGTTTTGCAATGTTTACATTTTTCCCAGCACGAAGACGGTGCGCCTTTGACCTGTACAGAAGCAGTATGAACATGAGCTTCGCTCTGTTATTGGACACTTCTGAACAATCTTTTTAGATTGATGCTGCCACTGATTTGCTGAACAAGGACCTTCCTCACGAGGAGATGATACAATGCGTTGATAAAGCTATAGAAATTTTGCACAATTCTGTGCCGCATGAACCCGTGGCTGATGAGGAGCCCCACGACCTGGACGCTGGGATATCCAGCGACCATGCCAATGTCTTATCATATCTCGGAGTGAGCTATACCGCCCGGTACTATTATCACCCACTGCAGAGAAAGGAGGACATTATGCAGGCCATCGAGCTACTACTTAAATCCATATCTGCGAAAGCCAATTGCCAGCATTTGACATCGACACTACCTCTTACTCGCTTACAGCTCGGCCGTGCATATTTGCTAGGCCATTTACACCTGTCCGATAACCCTGCGAGGGACGTCTGGCTCCAGTCGGCAGTAAAGCTGACTTTGGAAGCAAGGCTCTCCGTCGGAATCGCCGAAGCACGTAGTGCATACATGTATTTCCATGATCACGGACTTGCACTTTTTCACCACTTTCTTCGCTTCGGTGATCCTCACGAGCTCAAACAAGCCATAGCGAATTTGGACGCGGCGGTCAATCTTCACGGCGGTGGTGCAGATACCTGTGCTCTCCTTGATCATCTGGCTGCTGCTCTGGAGTTACGCTTTCGAAACTCTGGAGACATTACAGACATCGACACGGCGATAGAGTTGTGTATGCGATCCTTGGCACATGCAGATCATGGACGCAACTCCTGGTCGGGACCCTTGTCATTTTTCTGGAGATGGACTCGGCGGGCATGCCTTGCTGATTTAGGTTTCTATCTGGCAACCAGGTATCGGCACAATGGCATGCCGGAGGATATTGAGAGAGCCCTACAATACCTCGACAATGCGAAGTCCCTTGATGTGGGTTCCGTGCGAGTGCGGTGCCTCGATAATCTCGGACTGGCACATATGTACCGCTATCAAAAGCGTGGAAGTCTGGATGATCTCAACAAGGCTATTTCCGTTTGCATGGAGGGGATTGAACACGCCGAACGGCACAACGTGCCATCAGGGATAGTCGCTAATGTGCGCAGCAACGTTACCGTGTATCTAGAGATGAGATATTCTCATCATGCACTTGCTAGTGATCTAGAAGAGAGTATCAAGCAAGGCGAGCTAGCTCTCGATTGTACTCCCGAAGACCACGCCTACTATGGCGTGCGTCTCGGGAATCTTGGGATAGCACGGCTTGCGAAGTTCAGTCGCTATGGTCGGCTGACTGATATCGACCGCGCCATATCGGACTTGCAGAGAGCTGTCGATATCATTACTCCGAATCATGCTTATTATCCATCTTTCGGAAATGGACTCGCTGTGGCACTCTTCCGCCGCTTCAAGCGCCTCGATGAGAGGGCCGACATTGATGCCGCCATTTCCATGCATCGTTCAATCACTACGCTCGCTGCGGCGGACCATCCTGACCGCTGCTCATACTTCAACGACTTCGGGAATTCTCTCCTACAACGTTTTGAACGTTTTGGGGACATGGCTGATATTAACGAGGCAATTCTGACGCACCGAACTGTGCTTGCCAGTGCCGTTGAAGGGGACGCAAATCTTCCTGCTTATATGAACAATTTAAGCTTGTCACTGATGCAACGTTTTGATTGTTCCAGCGTGGACCCGCCCGAGAACGCTTCCGAGAGGCACGCAATGGAACATGACATCGCGGAAGCGACTGAACTGTTAGAACACGGGCTGTCTTTGGTGCACCGTGAAACTCACAGTCTTCACCATATGATATCAGACAATTTAGGATGTGCGTTTTTGCGCCGTGGTCGGTACTCTGGAGCCAGGGAGCATTTTGATAGAGCCATTCAAATTCTCAACGAAGCTACTAACGTACTCCACGGGCAGGATCGCAGCCTCAAAGACGCCACGACACTTTACAATCTCGCCCATGCTAGATACGAACGCTGGTACGTCTTCAAAACAACGGAAGATCAGGAGTTTCTGGTCGATAATCTACGCTCGGCATGCGATTCGCCTTACGCGTCGCCCTATGTGCGGTTCATAGCGGCTAAACTTTGGGCAGACGTACTCCACCAATGGGGTGTGTCTCCTCAGTATCCACTCAGACCGGCCCATGATCTCCGCTCTGCTCTGGAGGCATACAGCCGATGCATAGATCTGCTGCCGCAAATCGCTTGGATTGGCCTGAGCATAGAAATGCGCTTGACGCAGTTAAGCACATTGGCTCAATCTGTGGCGAGCGACGCATTTGCGTGCGCCACATCCCTCAGCGAGCTCGAACCTTCTGCCTCCCGACAAATGCTGGAAAAAGCCGTTGAGATGCTCGATCGAGGTCGTTCCGTGGTATGGGCGCAGGCTATCCAATTTCGTGAGGACATTACCAGCCTCTGGGAAAGAGACCCTGCTCTGGCGGACAGGCTAGAGACCCTCTCGAACCATCTTTCTCCGTCTAGTATTGGATTGAAAACTCTTGCTGAAGAACAAGAGGTGCGTGTTCATGTTTTTCAGGATGATTGGTCAGATTTCAATGCTATGTGAAGAGGCCAGCAGGCCATACCCCGGTGACGCGGGCGGCAAACCCTACCAATCATAGACCACAACACTTCAGGAGACCCTTGTCATCGGAGGAACTGAGGGCAGTCGCCCCGTCACAATCATCAACAGATGGAGCCAATGAACAGAGAAGCAGTGAGCATCGTGCCGTGGCGGAGGAGTGGAATGATCTCGTGGAGAGCATAAGGGCGCTCTCGGGGTTTGAGGACTTCTTGCGTCCCATGAGCTTTAGGGATCTGGCGACCTCCTCTAAGGACGCTGCGGTTGTTATTTTGAATGTGAGTATCCATCGCTGTGATGCGATAATTATCCGCCATGCTGGGCAACTTCTGGACACAGTTCCGCTCGTCACCCTGACTGTAGAAAAGGTGCACATTGTACGGGATCATTTTGTTGCTACCAGAGACATCAGCCGTCGGGGAGAGGAACGTTATAGCAAAAGGGTAGAAGCGAAATCCAGGCCCGTCTGGGAAAGAACATTGCATTGGCTCTGGGAGCATGTCTGTAGTCACATCTTGGCTGTGCTCAATGTCAAGGGGACTTCCAGCGAAAATTACACAGCAATACGTGTGCGCTGGTGTCTAACGGGACCCTTAACTCCTCTGCCAATACACGCCGCTCGACGCAGACCGTCCCAGGCTGCGCTGCAACCGCATCCTTTAGATGCATATGAGTGCGACCTATTGAAGATGGTTGCATCGTCCTATATCACTTCACTTTCAGGCTTTTTGCAAAGCCAGGTGAGCCTTCGGAATTCAAGATGCTCGTAGTTGCACAGCCGTCGGCCGAAGGACAAGCACCCCTTCCTTGCGCAGGTGAAGAGCTCAGCATCATTCGCATAGCTACAGGAGGACGCACGTTTTCTGCTCTCGAGAGACAGGGCGCCACAGTAGAAAAAGTGCTAGAGCAGCTTCAAGACGCAACCTGGGTCCACTTCGCGAGCCACGCCATTCAGAATCAAGCGGACCCCATGCAGAGCGCCGTCCATCTGCATGACGGTGTGCTCACTGTTGCACAGATAGCGGCTCAGTACCTTCGGGGAGCTGACCTGGCTGTTCTGCTTGCTTGTGAGACCGGCCGAGGATCAGCAATGCTTCCTGACGAGGCTCTGCACCTCGCAGCAGGCATGCAGCTCGCAGGGTTCCGTGGAGTTGTGGCAACACTATGGGCTATGGCTGACAAGGATGGACCCACTGTGGCAAGAGTCATGTACGAGTATCTGTTTCGTAACACCGATGAACCAAGCTCAGGGGACGCGGCTGAGGCACTGAGACGAGCTGTCCTTTACCTGCGTGATGTAGACAATGTTCCCTTTCAGCGATGGCTCCCATTCGTGCATTTTGGTTATTAGCACAATACAGCTGAGCCAATACATTACCCACATACTTGTATATTGAATGGAATTGTCTATATCCTACCCCTGCTGACCGCTGGGCTTCGCCTTGCTTCCAAAGTAACCTTCAAGGTACTTGGGTGTGAAGCTGGTTCTCGCTCCTGGTGCGTAACTGTTTCTCTTCCCAATGCCTTCTACCCTCTGCCACCAACTCTGGAACTACTACGTGTTGGATACAGAATGAATGGCTCAGGGAGATCAGTTGGTGTATACGCATGATTCGTTGTAGAACGAGCAATACCGATGGTTCTGTAAAGCCTGACGTGCAAATAGAAAGCCGGTCACGAAGTTTTGAGAACTTGAAATTCCTCATAAGCAACAGTAAGTACAACTTGGAAGATGAACTTTCGTATGTTCAACGTCATATTCACTTCCAAGCCAAGAATAACAACGTACAGGACTGACCATAACGCATCCACCATCCGCATGTCATGCTGAAATGTAAAAATATCAGTCTTTGACACCCAATGTGTTCCGTATATCGTCGCCGAGATGCAGCGGATATCTGACTTTGTCACCTGTCGATGATCGTCATCCTCCCTCGTCCCCTGCACCATAAACGATCACGATATTTGGCTATGAATGAGTAACTGATCGTAAAGAATCTGAGCAGCGACTCGGACGCACCTCCTCCGCAATGCTCCCTCCGTACTTCTGTGCTATCGTCTGGCCACGGAAAAACACCATAACAACCGTTTGAAGGGAGCCATACCCATTGCTGGAAATCAGACCGCACTACTTTAGTGCTGGTACTTTCCCTTTACTCGCCAACAGTCTGTGAGCCTCAGCACCGTATCGCTGAACAAACTTTATAATAACCTGCTCCTCTCCGTGCGCTTCGCGAGGAACGTCACGCACGCCTCATCTATTTTCAAGGGCTGAATGTATTGGAATCTGACAACTTTCGTGTCGGCACCGTATTCGGTTATTCCGGGAAAGTAGTGAGCAGTCTGTGTGGAAGGAGAATCTGGGAGCTCAAGCTCCTAGTAGTGCTGCTCAAGGTCATTGATGGCCCATCTCAAGAGACTGAAAGACGCGAGCGAGGCAAAGAGCATCATCATCATCATTAGCACGACTATTGCCGAGTCACAGATAGTCGGTCAAACGCTGGACGACTGGGAGTGTCGGGAAGACAATGCCTAGAGTGATAATCTAAGGTCCCGCAACGGAGATAATGAATGAAGGACAGCAGGATGCTTTGAAAAAATGCTCGCGGTGGAGAAGTGTTAAATTGGCAAGGAGATGAACAGAAGATAAGTCACAGACTTGGATGTCTTTCTACGTCCAATACTGAGCTGAGCGTATGAAAAAGAGCATTGAGTGGAACCTCCGCCGCTCCAGTCCATTTCTGCCTTTTCCTTCACCAGCCACTACCGTGGGTGGGGATTTACGTTGAAATTGCAAGATGTGGTCTGAATTCGTCTTGTCGGGGTCAAACTCTTGGAAAGCTGGACGGTTGTTGCAATGTTGAGCAATTGCGACGAAAGATTCCCGGTGGAACCCTGATGCGCGAACTGATTCGTCAATATCTGAGAGGCAGTCCTCATGAGCTCTGCTGTGAGTTGGACGACGTAAGCTGGAATGTGCAAGAAGTCATCAAGCCTGGAAGGAAGCAAAGATGCGACAGCTCTATCGGAAGAGGGATTGGTGTCTCCTGAAGACCATAATGACCGATTGGTTTTTTCTATTTTTAAAATTGAATTAAATATAATCGGAAGTAGTTGGTTGATTTAGCACTTTTGATAGTCATGCCACCACGCACATTTTTGACAGCGATGCCGAGCTCTGGGTGTGCAGTTAGTCAGAACATGTTGCAGGACAGCAAAGACTGACGTACTTTTACCCAGCGCCCCAAGAACATGCGAGCTCGCCTTTACGTTTGTGCCCACAATCTCGGTGTTCGTTCCATAGGTGTAATCTTAGCAACAAGAGCAGTCAGTACCGCATGATTATCGCTCGCCAGCAACACATCGCGGACTAATTCCGTGTCTATTACTTGGTCACAAAATATGTCCAGTCGACAATCGTTATCCAGCAGACGTCCCCGCAGGTCAGAAGACCCTCCATGCCTCGGATTTAGGTATTCGCGTGGCATTGGGAGCATGAATGAACAGGAACGATTTCAGTAGAGACGACCGTACCTTCTACAATGATATATTGTACATAGGGGTCTCGGTTTTGGCAGCAAATGTTTTCCTTAGACGAGCACACGAAGCATCATCTGCAACTTCCACAAGTGTAGGGGTTTCAGAGACGCGGTTGTCGTTGTGGGAGTAAATGGGAATCTGTAGTGGCATGGGTGTGGTGGACGGAAACAGGGTGAAGTGGCGAAGCTCACCGCACAGCCCGTTATCTGACTTCTCGATAACTTCGTCGATTCCGATCCTTTCCTCCGTCCCCAGATTAGATAGAATGTCGGTTTAAGTGATTATCAACACCATTTTGACACCTCCGCAACACTGCAAGCTCTCTGTCCAACCAAAGACTTTGGTTCCGGAACTGCTAGATGGAATGAGTTATTATGCAATCCCTTGAAATTTGCCGGGGCAGTTAGTTCGAATAGGGCAGTATGGAGGTTGGATTGGAAGATAAGCTTCAGCGGCTGCAAAGACAAGGACACAATCGATAATAAGAAGACGTGCTGCGGGTACTTGACTGAGAATAGATCCTTCTACGAACATAAGTACAACCAGCCGGAAGATGGTTCGTCAGAATGAGCTTTACTCGTTCAAGACAGATGTAAAGTATCCAATCTGTATATACAAAACTATGTGTTAGAATCAATGAAAAGAGACAGGGAAGGGAAGTTACCTTCGAATCGCCATAGTCTTCACTGCAGAGGCTGGGTGAATTTTTGATAGCGTAAAAACGGACCTTGAAAGGTTTTAATTTCAGCTTCAGTTTTTATACCCTTGTTTGCGCGCTGTAAAACGAGAAGGCACCTTAAGTCCATTGATCCGTGGGGGTGGAAGGTTTTGCATACCGTTCTACTGACGGCCTTTGCAGGACCGAGAAAGGCTTCGTTTTCACCTGCAAAAAATGCACTGACCCCTGCTGTGCTTTGGTCTAGCCAGCCTTAGAGCTAGGAAGCAAGTTCTGACGTAGACATGTCTGTTAGAAAAGGTTAGAATGCAACGATCTCCAAGCATCAGAGATTGTCCTGAGCATCATAGGACGATGTTTTTACTTATCATGATGATATGCCCTGTACATGGTCTCCTCCGCTCTGCGCCGATGAATCATGATGCTTTCGCGATCTAGATGGTTAGATCTAGTGAGCGGATCATCCGGGGCAAACCTCCACTCGAATGGAATGAAGCCCTGTAAGGTGTATGAATAAAATCAGAGCTTACACCGATAGAAGAGTAGACGCAGGATTCTCTTCATTCACGACGTGAGCAACATATACCAGTCGGAATTGAGAGGGAGTGCGCAGTTTCTCAAAGAGGAGCCTGGTGGTGATAACACACGAAATAAATATATTAGGTTCAATCAAAATGTATACCGCGCTTTGGATCAGCCTTTCTCTTCTGCACAGCCTTCTTGACCTTGCGCTCCGGCCTGACGACGATAATGGGGACGGGTGAATGTATGAGGACATATCTGGACACAGAGCCCATGGGACCCTTGCCTATATTCTGCCATGCCCTAGAAAGGATAAGCAAACGTCCAAGATGGCCCAAGTTAACTCACTTTCTGCCGCGGGTGCCGACAACAACTGAATCAGGACGGTAGAGGGCAATGAGGCGGTCGAGGGTGTCAGTGATCCTGCCGGGGACATACTCGAGGATCAACGAGACCTTCCTCTCCGGGTCGACCTCTGACGCTTTGTCCTGGATCCGCCGCATGAGCTTCCGGGCCTCGTCCCGCAGGACATCGTGATCCTTGGCCCCCAGCTCATCCTCGTCCACCCCCCGACACACGACAAACTCGTCTCCGTCCTGCACGAGCGACTCGAGGGCCCAGTCGAGGGCCTCGTTGCCCGTCTCGTCCGGCGAGGCTGCGCAGAGGAAGACACGGGTACTCCTTGTGCGTCGGTACGCGGATGATTTGGCGGAGAGGGTAAAGGAGAACATGGATGCGACGGGGTTCTCAAAGGTGTCGAAGGAGACTTTGGGTGTGTACGGCGACGGCGACGGTGGTGAGGACGGGAGGGGCGACGGGGACAACGCCGGGGACGGCGACGTCGACGGCTGTCTCATGGCGGAGCGGAGCATTGTAGAGTAAGCTTAAGATTAGTTGACGATCTGAAGGTAGGATGTAGAGTAAGTAAGGTCGACAGTCCGTCATCTCTAAAGAAGTACAAATAGATGGCTGTGCTCATCCATGGACTCAATTGGTAGGGCTATAGCTTGTCCTCATTCAAGCACGCGGTAATACACAGTAACAAATACATTAAAATGAAGTAGTAAAGTCCCTAAATGCCTGCTGTTCCATAATTATACCCTCCTCGTCGCCCACCTTATCCTTGAATCGCCCAATCGCCTCTAACCGTTCCTGCCAGTTCGTCTTCATCTCCACCCGCTCCGTATCCCGACCCGTCTTGGAAAACACAGACGCATACCAATCAGCGAGCAGACTCAGCTGCCGCACCAGTAACGGCAGATTCTCCGCCGACACCAACCGGTACTCTCCCACCGGCGCAAATTCCATCATCCCCTCTGCACGCTGCACCGTAACCTTGAAATACTCGTTCTCATGCAGATTGTTCGAGAATGCAGCAATGGCGCCCAGAGAATGAGGTTCCACGACAATGTTCACAAACTGGAACTCCGTCGATAGCGTGTCGAACCGATATGGCCGACCCCCGTCGTTCCACACGATCCGCACAAAATCGTTGCCAATGTGCGCCTTTTTGTTGTTGCACGCCGGGTCTGTCGACCGCGTCGGCATCATCGTCGCCGTGTGGTACAGGATCTGACCAATGTCGTCCCACCACGCGTACGCGTACTCGCCGTCATCGTCTGCGTTCAATCCGCCAGCGTAAACATCAATCTGGCCTCGCAGCTCAATCAGCCGCCCGATTCCCTCCAAGAAACGCGTATACGCCGGCGACCCGTGCGTGTTTTTCAGAATCTCAACCTCGTTCACCTGCCCCGGGGCCACATACAGAATCCCCACCTTGTGCGTGTCAATCACCGGCATCCTATCAAACGCAGACAGAAATCTCCGAATCGCCGCCTGGTCAGAGATCAGACGCGACGACGACCGACCTTGAGGATATCCAGACAGCTGCAGTGCAAAGAATGCAGGGTCGATGACCACCTCTTTTCGTCTCTGCGACGGTGCAGTCCGACTCCACACATAACCAGTGACCGGGTCCGGTCGAGGCGTCGAATCATCGTCCTCTTCCTCTTCCATCGACAACAACTCGCGAACCTCATCATACTACAAATGATCAGCAAAAAAAGGTCACCACAATAAACCACTCACCTCGCCAACCTCACTTCCCACTTTCGGGGGATTCCGTTCCGCCAACAACACTGCTGGCACCGAGAACATATCAGGATCTACATCCCCGGGACCCACCATCGGCGAATTTTCCAACCGGCACAAGAACTTGGTGTACCCAGACGGCCTTCTCGACATCACCTCAACCCACCCCAGCCTTGTCAGCGTCCGGACCGTAACAACTGCGTTCCCCACGATCCACGTCTTCTCACTCGTCGCCGCCTCCCCCGAGTTCCGTGTCGGGTTCATGATCATCTCGCTCAGCAGCGAATTCGCAGGTCGCGGGTCGGCACTCGCAAACGTGTACCGCGCCAACCAATCGAAGCACACCTCTGTGGCATTGTTCACGTCGTTCCGCCCTTCATTCGCCAGTAAGAGCTGCCGTGTGATGTACGGGATATGTTGCGGTCGGTCCGGAAGTTTCACAGCCAAGAACCACACGTAGACAAGATAGTATGATAATATCCGCACATGCTGCGACAGCGCCCACGACACGGTAGGGGACTTGCTCTGCTCGTTGTAATGCTGCAAATACTGCAACGCCACTCCAAACACCATCTTGAAATCCCCATCCGTGAAGTTGGAGTACAAAGCAGGGTGGGAGCCGATAATCGACAGGAACCCAAGGATGTGAACGGCCATGTCCGGGTTTGACATGATCTGGGATAGTTTCTCCAGGATGCTCGACATGTACTTGGTCGTCGAAGACTGCAGCTCAAATGCCGTAATTGACAAAGAGTGCAAGCAGGTCTTGACCGTCATCGGCTGCCCATCAAGTCCTCCAAGGAAAACCTCCACCAACGTATGCTTCTGCCGGAGATCGAAGCATCGCCGATAACTGATAAGCACCGAAAGGATATGATACGCCAGCCCATGCGCATCCCGAACCTTCAACCCCACAGGCCAACGATCAACCTGCGCCGCAAAATCACCCTCCACAATCCCGTTACACAAAATAGTCAACATCCTCGAAAACACAATCCGCGACTTTGGCCCACAAAATAGGTGCTTGTTCGCCAGCTGCACGGGCAAGTGACACAGCACGTACGACAAAATCTCCCAGTTCCTCTCGTGTTCCAGTATGTCGCAGATGGCGGAGAGGTACTTTGAAATGGGTAGGACTGGCACCCGGTCTGGACCAAGGGGATCATAAGTGATGAGCACTTCGCTCGGCGTGTCCACCTCTGCAAAACTGAATGGCACGTCTTCAGGAGTGTACCACAGAGGGTCCCGGGGCTTCACGGGCGGTGCGAGAGTAGGGACTCGAGATCGACTTCGACTCCCGGTATTAGTAGACACGCCGCGCCCCCGCCTCTCGTGAGGCATACGCGCTCGCGCTTTACGCAGCTCCGACACTGCATCAGCCACATATGGTCCCGCTCGCGTACCATGATCCGACCCCTCCCGCAGGCGAGCTATCGATCCCGCCAATGTAGCCACCTGCCCCTCTGTATCATACCCCGTCTTCATGAAATACACCCGATGGTCCCGGTCCGCCCGTAGTCGCATAAAGAACTGCAGTATCGTCAGCCGTACCCTCGCATGTTTGACACTCCCGAGTGTATCAATCAGAGTATCATATACAGAAAGGGCGTAATCGAGGTTCTTGCGTATCAGGGCAAAAGGAGTGAACGATAGTTGACTGAAGATACTGATCAGCGCAGTGACGGCCCCGACGGCTCGTGATGCCGTGTTTTCGTGCGACACAGGGCGAGCATCAGCAGGTGTCTCTTCGATAGTCTGCGGATGAATAGACTGCGCGCGAGAGACGGAACCTGTAGCTAGCGAAGATATTATCGACATGATCCCAATGTCCTTGTCCCGATGCTCGCTGTGTAGCCGAGTAGGTACTGAAGACGGCCCAATCTGGGGTGAAGGCGAATGCGTATCAGTAGTAGCGACGGAAACCGTATCCGCATCATCCTCATCCTCGTCCTCGTCCACTGCCACACCGACCAGCAGATCAAGGAATTCTCCCACGCTCTCGTCCTGTTCCGACTCTTCAACGATCCGCAGAACGACTTCATCTCCGAGGATCTTCCACATGGCATCACATTCCTCCGTCTCGCTTTCGTTCCCACGTTTCTGACGGTACTCAAACACGACGTCTGCCAATGCTCGTCTGTAAATCCGCATATCCCTGACGCTGTCATACACATTGGCCAACGCAGCCATCACCATCGTGGTCGTTATCGGTCGTCGGGCACTAACCATGACGGGATTGTTCAGCATAGTTCTCCAATTGTCAAGCCAATCAGGAGACGTCGGAGATATGTCGTGTTGCTCCAACATGACAGTGGGAAGCCTCGATGCGTCGAGATCAGTAAGATGATCAGAAATGTGGAGGAGAGTCGAGGAAAGCAGTGGTCGGAGATGCGTAGAATGATCACGCGCCAACAGAGAGCTCAGGATTCGGAGGAAAGGCGTCGGAGCCGCGTTGGGCTGAGAAAGCGGAACCACAAATGGCGTACCGTCCGAGTTTCTGTGGACAAAAAAGTGAGCTACCTTGTACGTCCGGGCCCATGCGAACTCACGCAAGGGGGTTAATATATCCCGCGAGACTATACAGGGTTTCTCCTACAGCAATAGCCTCTTCCTCTTCGAACGAGCCGCTCCCAGGGTCTCGCTCATCAAGCTCTTGGAGGACATCCTTTAAAGTACCTGCTGCTTCAGCTAGCACCTTCTCCTTACCGACCTCCAACCCCTGCAAGTCGCACCCTGCATTGAATCTAACCCAAGATTCCACGCTGCCCGCCATAGCCTTTCCCACTCGGGACGCATCCCATCCATTTAACGCAACATCGTCTTTTGGCCACGCCCGCTCTAAAAGGTCCTTCTCAATATCCATGTTCCCTGGTGCACCGGTATGAGAATAACTCAACGAGCTCTGTCGAGATATATACGCACGCGCAAGTCGGGTGATGAGGGCTCGACGAATGTGGTTCCGCAAGGCGCGCTGCGCACCAAAGGACGTCTGGATGGCCTTAGATATCTCACGGTGGTCGATCTGAATATCCTTACGATCGGGGGAACCATTTTGAGCCTCTTCCAAGCGACTTGCGTTCGATAGGGCCAGCGAGGGGTACAGATGCTGCTTCAAGATTATGATGCAGGACGACGAGTATGGTCCAGCGAGCAGGGAATCAAGCATCCCTTCGATCTTTTCCTCCGAAGGATGTTTTTTGAGTGTCTGGGAGTAGACCGTTAACCTTGGCAGAGGAGTCGCACAAAAGGCCAAGGCACGGAAGAGGAGCGGAAGAATAGAGGTCAATGACGAAGGAGAAAGAGACCTCATTTGTGAGTCGAGATGCTTCAGATACAGACCAATCGCGATGTCTGCAGGCTGCTTTGAAGGGTGAGGTGTAGGCGGTAACGAAGGTGACATTGAAAAGGTAGGTGACGGTAGAGACGATATTGAAATCGAGGAAGCGTGTCGCCTGTGCGCATTTGGGGACCGCGATGGCGTGTTAGTACGCGACACCTGGTCTGAAATCGGTAGCGGTGAAAGTATAGACGACTCTCCCGGTGTGTCAATAACACGATCCACGAGTACAGCATAGAATTCCACCACGCCTTGCAATTCTGACTCAGAAATCCTGGCAACTATTTCCGGTTTGTCGGCAATCGATGTGAGAAATTCAGAGAGAATACTGATGCTTCGTTCCCGCTCCAACTCTTCGCGATGAGAAATGGATTCCGTACCCAGTCCTTCGAAAGCGCCCATGATCCACGACTTGAGAACTTTGAGAAACATCGTTTCAATCCCGACAATTTCCACTCCGTATTTTGTCAAAGCTCTCAAAGCTTTGAATCTGGGTTCCCATAAATCGATACTCCATGCAACGCCGGGTCTCAGAAAGAACGAGAAGAAGGATATTCGATCCGCGGTCCCAAGGGTGGGGGCTTCATGGTTTTCCCAGTACGCCGAGAGGATGTCGAATCCCGCGACCTGGTTTGCCTCAGAAGAAGACTCGGCGCTACAAAGGGAAGCCAAAACAGGATTCAGAAGCGTATATGGAGGAAGTGGAGACTGCGTTGGCAGCATGGCTGCCAGAGCACGAGCATATTCTGTGTTGGGTGGCGAGGGCGGCGTCAATGCTGCGATGAGGGCATCAAGAGGCAACGACGGTGGTGTTGTCGTTGTCTGAGCCGGTGTCGACGGCTCTGTGCGTTGCCGCCGCCAGTTGAAGGGAGCAAAATTAGTGTTTGCCCGTGGCCGAGATCGTGTGTTTGTATCTGCATCCTGTCGGGACATTCAAGTGACGGTGTCGCCAGGACGGAAAGAGGTCGTGCTCGTCGTGATGGTCGTTTATGAGACCCCTCCCCTTCGTCGCCCAAAGCGATGAGCTCCGGTACCGGTCATGTGATCGAAGAGCCACGAGGTTCTTACGTAAATCAATTATAGCACGTCAATTTAAGATTTGCTTCCGCCTTTTCCGCACAGTCGAAGATCGTCAGAGTGGCACTCGACCCCATTCACCCCTAATAAGGGTCAGTCGGAAAGGGGGGTGTTGTCGTTAGTACACTAGACTAGTACGGATTTATCGAAGAACGATGGTATCCCACTGGACGG
Source organism: Armillaria cepistipes (assembly GCA_900157415.1). Taxonomy (NCBI): domain Eukaryota; kingdom Fungi; phylum Basidiomycota; class Agaricomycetes; order Agaricales; family Physalacriaceae; genus Armillaria; species Armillaria cepistipes. The sequence goes on from FTRY01000023.1 coordinate 765,553, forward strand.
GCGATAGTAATGAGGGTACGTACACTTGTACAAGCAGACCTCGGTAGCAGTGAGAAGACCTCAAAACTATTTTAGGCCTCAATCAAAGGCACACAGACACGTTCGAGCCATACATTAAAGTAGTTGGGCATCATCCTTCTTCCGCTTGCGAACCCTCATCATAAAAATAACATGCAAGACCTCATTTCGAAGCTTGTTCTAAGAAACGTGCATTTGTGGAGCAGATGATCTGACAATGCGCTGAGAATTACGACGGCAGATAAACACAGTCTAATAAGTAGTAATAACAGGATGGACAAGCAGCGCATCGTAGAAATATTATTATTATACATGATTTACGCTACTGACTACGACTTTCTCATCTCCGGTTCCATTTTTAAGATCCAAAGATGCCGTAGCAGAAGTCACCTCCAAATTCTCGTGATCGTCATCCACAAACGTTTCGAGAGGTGGGAAAACCTTGCTGAGGGTCCAATATACAGTCGATGCCGTGAAGAACTAAGTGGTGTGAACGTTGGTAATTGCTCAGCAATAGAGAAAGTATACGTACGCCGTACAGCCAGGCAATGTCAAAGACGTGAGAAACGTTGCCAGGATAGATAGATGCATTGACACTGTATATGAGGCCGGGGAAACTGGGTGGGACGGCACATAGAAGCGCAACTACGGCCCTCCAATTCTAGATAAATTGCATCAGCTTTGAGGTGTTGATTGATAGAATCACCATACAATTCCGTTCCAGTAGCGATATCGACCATGCGGGTCGTACATAGCTCTCAGATCCACTTTACATTTGTGCACGAACCAGTACTGCACTCATAGGTCAGAAGATACCCGCACAATGAAAACGAAAGACCAACGTCGGTAACCATTCTGTATACAACCGGTCAATGAGAGGAGAGAAAATAGTCAATACTACACTCACATTCCAGCAAAAGGACCAAGGAACACGGTATATCTATTTAAATATGAGCTTGAAAAATCGGAGCATTTGAAAAAGTACATACCCATTCATGAATGTCAAGAAACCTGGCGCAGTAGCAAGGATCTCCCAGGGACAAAGCGCCCATCCACCCAGGATAGCGCAGATAATCTGACCTCTACGAATATTGATATATCTCGGAAAGAGGACAGTCATATCGTTAGCTGCACTCAGACTGTTGGCCGAGATGTTGGTGCCGAGAGTCGCTATAAAGAAGCTGAAGGCCGCAAAAAATGCCGCGGCGCGATTATCCCATCTATCGATGAGTTTGAGAGGATCCCAGAGGGTTTCGCCGTAGAGCACTTCTCCAGCAGACGTTACTGCGATACCGACGAACCCGATGAGAGTGAATACGGTAGGAATAATAAAGAGTTGCACATATTGACTAAAATGAAGCAGTCAGTAAAGCTCGATGTTCTGTTGGTGATGCCCAAGTTCTGCCGCTGGGCAAGCAAAATGAGTTTTTAAAAAAGGTGTTGGTTCATGCAGGCCAGGAATTGATCCTGACATCGCAATGGGAACGAATTTCTTAACGTGCTCCAGACCCAGCAGAGAAGAGGGCCGCAGATGACTTTGGACTTACGCTTGTACCGTAGTTGAGTATCTTAAAAAAAGGGCATTAATCAACATGTCATGAGGGATCCCAAGACGAGCACCATACCTCGTAAAATCGCTAACATTAACTGCGAGAGTTGCGTAGATACCAAGAGCACTATTCAAAGCGCTCAGCCACGCCCAACTCAAGGCACTGCCGCTAATCTCCGCGTGTTTGGGTTGTAGGGATACGCTCGGCGGTGCCTTGACCATTGCCCAGATCAGAATGGCAAGCCATGCGCACGGAACGATGAAGGCTTTAACCATGAAGAGATGCCGAATCTTTTGTGGGGACACGAGCATGAAGGGGAATTGGAAAAGCCAGTAGAGGAAGTAGGTCATCATTCCGACGGTAGTTATGTTGGCGCCTTCAGGGAGATGGTTGGGTATACGAGCGGTCCCTGGCCATATGGCCTTCAGCATTTGGTATACGCATTCGGAGCCGGTGTACGTCTATCATGGTGTCGTCAATAAGTGAACACGAAAAGACATCCAGTACGCACCTGTATCCCGTACCAAAACATGGCAAGAATGACCCGACTGACTACACTGAAGTAACTGAACCAGAACCCAAAGGACGATCGATTTATGACTAGCGAGAATCAGCACGAGACGCGTCATGATAGAATGTTACACACCTGGAAATGCAATGTGTAGACGTGCGCCAATGGTTCCATTCAATACAGTGACTATCGCTATGATGACATGACCGACAGCAATGGCCGGAAGAGCTTGACGCCTAAAGAAACAAGATTCGATGAGTTCTGTTCCGGCTCAATAGAAGGCGCATCAGAAACGTACCAAGACAGACCGACTGCCAACATAGAACTTGCAAGTTCCCAGACAGCTGTATTCGTCGCGTCCGATATCCAATAAGCCACATAGTTTCGGGTTGACCATGTCCGTAAATGCGGGGGTACCGGATCCATATCCTTGTTGCTCCATCTCTCTTTTCCAGGAGGCGCCAACGACGAAGCTGCCGGCTCCAACGCCCAGTGTGAAGGTTTGTACCACATTCTTGATGGTATGAAGCAAAGAAAGCCGCGGGAAAGATAGAGCTTTTTAACTACATCCGGTTCCAGGAGCGACCATATGCTTCTGTCGTACTGATAAGGGCGATAATAGGGCGCGGCCTACAAAGGGGCCAGCACGGGCTAGAAATACGACGGTTATCATGATCAGGATAGTAATTGACAAAAAGACAGTGGACAACGATTTGACTACGATCGCTGCTTGATTGCTGCAGAGCGTGCAAGACTTGCATTGGACCCTGCCAAGGTTCGTGCGACGGTTCCTGTCAGCGATAGCTATGACAAATAATCAAAACTTAATTCAAACAATTCAACTCCAACCGGCCTTTACGAAAAAGGCGGATAGCAAGAATAGCAAAAGGTTTGGAGGACCTGACATTGGAAATGCCGACAATATTCGAGGCATCCATCAGTTCGTTGCAAGAGTCACTCGTGACGAAATCTCTCTGACTTCAAATGACAGCGCCGTAGGACTGCAATTGAAGGAGTAATTGAAGCAAATCAGACTGACTGTATACGTTAACGTTGTGTTATAACAATAGATTTTTCCACAGCATCCCAGGCAGCCTAGAAGAGGCAGCAGCGGAAGCGCATGGGGACTTCACTAGCAACAGCTTCGAAGAGTAAAGCGAGAAACGGTTGTAGTGTTATCAGGAAAGAAATCCAAATTGAAGAAGAGAATCATTCAAATTTGCATCAAGGAAGGCAGCCGCCGTTACCTCGATATGGCCGCGGCAAATCACGTGCATGACGATCCGGAGGATCCGAGGGCGCTGACAGTGACTAGCGTTTCATTGTCAACGTTCACCACCACCTCCTCATCCCTGGCCGCCGTGGTCGGTGTCGCTGTCTTTGTTTCTCTAGTTTTCTGTCTTTACTTACGATGCACTCGGATGCCTTCGATGTGATCCCTTACGAGGTCTGTCGACGCCTCATGACTCCAGCAGAGTCCATTGCTCATTATTTCATCCATTTCATCCATCAGGACATCAAGGGGGACTGGGTCAGACTGGGATCCGGGTCGTTTGGGAATGTCTACAAAGGTGTGCCCCGCATATCTCAACGGATCAACAGCCTCTAACGGTGATTGCAGGGAAATACCTAGGTATCGACGTCGCCATCAAGGAAGTTCTGCCATCCACCGAGTACGACGTTGGCAAATACTTTGAGCGAGAATGGCGGTTGATGAAGGAGTCTCGACATCCCAATATTGTGCTCTTCTTGGGTCTTTCGCGGGCACCGGCACCTGACAACCGAATATTCATCATCTCCGAATACATTGAGAACGGAAACCTTCGTCTCTACATCCACAACAAGGCCAAGCCATTTCCCTGGCGCCTCCGTCTCTCCTTTGCTACCGATATCGCCCGTGCTCTCGCCTATCTGCACGCTCGCAAATGTATCCATCGCGATCTCAAAGGTGAAAATCTGCTAGTAACTTCCAACGGGCGTCTCAAGATCACCGATTTTGGTTTCGCTCGCATCGCTGCTCGAAACGAAGAAGAGTTTAAACGCCTTACCTTTTGCGGTACAGACTCGTACATGTCTCCTGAGGTCTTACTCGGGGACGAGTTCGACCTGCCCACCGACATCTTTTCCCTTGGAATTATACTTTGCGAGATCGTGTCACGCCAGCTGGCGGATGACAGGCATTTCAAGAGGTGTCCTCCAACATTCAACATCGATGAAGATGAGATCCGCAAACTCGCAAGTCCAGGTTGTCCTCCAGACATGATCGCCCTGTGTCTGGACTGCCTTGCCACAGATCCTGCCGCGCGACCTGTTACCCGTGACATTCTTGAACGTCTTCGGCTTATTGAAGTGGAAGTGCTGGCACGTCCGAGCGAGGATGAAGATGCTCATGTAGGTAGTATCAAGTTCATGACCGGCGGCAAGCGACCATCCGCTGGCCCGCGCATTCCCAGCTTCGGAATGGGAGTCGGAAAGGACATTCGGTCCAGCGGGTCGTCCACTGATGATAGTGATGACGAGCTGATGGAGGCAGTTATGGGCCTATCCAGTGTAGGAGTCAATAGTGGTTGGAGCGATTCGACTGGTGGTAAGCTTGCTCCTCACTTGGATTATGAGTTATTTATCTATCTTAATTTAGGTGGTAATCAACCTCTTCTGAACACCGGGACATCCGACTACAGCACCACTGTCATCCGTTCGCATCCCTCGCAGCAAACAGTGCCTCCTTCCCTTTCCTCTATCTTAACCATCCGCGCTTCTCCAAATCCAAACGAGACACCAGACCAAGTACTACCAGCATCAGACCCTTCACCCTCATCTCGTTCAACCATCGTGGCCCAGCATGCCGAAGGCGAAGACCTTTTGGGTACTTCATCCATTATGTCTATCGACTCTCTTGACTCATACCACACTGCGGCAGGCTTTTCTGTAATCTCCAGCGCACTGGCGACAGAAGGAGGTTCCACGATCCGCTCTCTGCATGGCAACTATGTTGCTCCTCTTGTCCACCGCTTCAGCCTTCTTAAACCTGGTGGCGCCAAGCCCAAGAAGAACAGCATCAGTGGTACCATATCACCCCCCGGCGAAGCTGTTACGTGGAATCCGCTTGACTTGATCTTCTCCAGTGGCCTGTTCGTGGCCAAGTGCGATGTGTGTATGAAGAGGCTAGGATGGAAACCTGTGTTGGAGTGCGATGACTGTGGACTGAAGTACGATTTCCAAATCCTTTCCATAGTCGCAGTATCACTGAAACATACTGACATAGGGCCCACATCAAGTGCGGCGAGGTTGCTCCGCACGATTGTGGTCTTCGACCCTACCATGACCACACCACAGGCATGTCTCCGGCGTCTAAAGTAAAACAAGGCGGCAAGGGGAGCCCGACTAGATGACCGCGCTTCTAACCTTCATTTTCATGATGATCATTAACGACCTTTTACGACGTTTCGGGCTGCATACGACTTCTCTCCCATCACGACCATGCATGGACAGATAATTATTATAAGGCATCATTTCATACTTGGACTCCCGGCATTATATTTTCAACTTGTCCTTAGTACAAACATCAACGTCTTGTATGTGATTATATTATACGATAAGATTCATCTAGTAGTGTTGTATCCATTCATAAAACATTCCAGTGATGTGATTTCGGATATCGTTAGCGTTGTCCTCTGGGTTATATCTTGATATGATTCCGCATGCCCCGGATTTGATCTCCGAGCTCTAGCGCTCTCTTTCCTTCAAGCCAGAGCATCGCCTCTGGAAATGTATGTTTCAGTATCAGGTCATCAACAAACTAATACTTGCAAGGACGAACCTTTATAGGTCTTTGGCACAACCTTTCGAGAGAGGTGGTGCCCCTCTTCTCTGGCCCAGGTGAATCTAAACTCGTTCGTTGTGTGCTCAAAACCGGTCTTCGCATCTACGACGTTGGCTGTGACTCCGACGTGCTGCGTGATGCAATTCAAGACAATGATGAAACTCTGATTGTAGCACTTACGACGATCATGGGAAACTGGGCCGATGAGGTCGAGTGCAGGATGTATGATGTTAAACGGAGGATGGACCCGATGGGAACAGGTTGGGCAAAAGATATGCCATCCAACGATAAGAATCTTATGGGACCTCGGGTGAACATGCTGCAGTTGGCGAAGCCGAGCTACATGTCACGTCAACGAATTAAATCAGACGCAGTACCGTGCGGGCTCACCTCATATGCCAATCTCATAAGATATCCACCGAAGACTTTTTGATGAACACTACAGACGTTCAGCGGGAATAGGTGATGGACAGCGTAGGTACATACTTCCGTTCCTGGGGGAACATGAGCATGCACTTCTCTGCGCGAGTATCTCCCATCCAGACACGGTCGATATCCTTGGCTTCGTCCAGACCATAGTTGAGATAGAACGAATGCAATGCTTCGGCTTCCTCCGAGCTGGGAGGTACACGGTCTAGGGAGCGCAGGGCTACTGATTGACGTCGCCGCTTCATATCTGCCGGGCTTAGTCAGAGGGTGGACTACAGTGAACTAAGCGCATCTACCTTCACCCATAGCATGCAATGCTTTCTCTTCTGGAGTGCTGATTACCAGAGGGTTCACTTTTCGTGCTTTGTGGGTGTTGGCGTCACGGCATACCATGGAGAAACGGCCTAGGAAAAGGGTTAGCTATGGGAACAGAAAAATCATCGAACGTACCAAGAAGGGCTGTTTCTTCGGGCTTGCCACCACCAATGCTCTCCATTTGCACAGCTACTTCCATAGAGCTCTTGCCGGTGTATATGACCTGGCCACTAAGGCGAAGGTCTCTGGTGGGGTCTACTGTGGCAAGCATATCGAGTCTAGGTATTCCCGGTTAGGCGGCTAGGAATGCAATATATATATGAGTTCTAACCTGTCCACAGACGCTGTGACGATGTAGAAACCCCTTTCTTTAATGCGACCAAGGGTCTGAACGCCTGGCCCAAGGGTATGCTTGTAGGAAATCGACCCAGCTAGTGAATCGAGGTGCTCCATGAGCCTAGATATTGTCCTTAGAATCTCTGCAGTAAATTACAGTACACACTCACTTGCCGGTCCTTATCGTGCCATGGGCGTTTGTGTATTCTTCCAATAATTCCGGTGACGAGCCAAAGGGAAGTATTAGCTCTGTGTAAGAGTCGTGCATATATCTCGGAGTCAGATCTATAGGTGTTGATTGAACGATAGCTTCTTCCCCGGGCTTGGGCGCAGTATTCAGCAACGTCTCCGACCATTTGACTGGGGTCCGCATGAGCATTATCCTATAAGCCATCGTAGTTAGCACCGACCTAATGAAGAGTGAAAAGGCAAGTACGAGTGATAGGCAGGGTCCGAGAGGGTCCCTGGGTGAATTAATGTTATGTCGAAGGAAGAACAGTTGAAAATTACTCACTAACCACTTTCAATAATTCATCCATGGTGGTTACATCTTGCGTTTCTTCAACTACAGAACGTGGTAGGGTTGACTTAGAATCCCTAAGAGTAGGCAGAACAGAGAAAAGCCTTCTGTTACGAACTGCCTGCAGGCCCTGTCTAGAGAACACTTTGAACATGGTGACAAGGATCGGAGATGGGTTAATCCACGAAAAGCAATTCGGCTACTATGCGGCCCGGCCACAGCCTCAGGCCTGAGCGCTAGCTACCATGACTCGAAACATACCGATGCTTACTACCCTCCCTATCTGATGCACATGTACAGCCAGCCGCCCCCAACTTTTGTTGAGTTTTGACCATCCAGATTGGATGCACATCGGATCATTCTGGGGGGGCGAACAGGAAACGAATTCGGCGGAACAAAATCTCTGAATCTCATGTGGAATCGGTTACGATGCGATGTTGGCGGAAAACTTAGATGGCTTACCGCGTCTGTTAGGAGACTAGACTACCTTACTTCAGGCTAATACTGGAAGCTTGCAGCATCTCAACCCGCTGGACAGTTACCATTCAACACCGAAAAGTGCCGGTTGCAACTTAGATCATTAGCAGATGATCATCATGTCCAATGGAAGATGTCGAGGCGATAATGTTCCAATTGATGTACCGATGACCTTCCCGCCTGCCTTCCCCCACTGGTTATTCTTTCCCCACTTCTACTGATCCTGGTGAAACTCTTTTGACTCATTCTACGACTACCTTTCCTGTGACAATCCGCCATGTTTTCGACGTGGAAATTTGGGATTTTCAAGAGGAAGGCCAAGTCATTGGTCTGTGCCTGGTTCCTTTGTTTTCCCGGACACTTACAGAAAGACAGCACACACGCGTCACGCGCAATCGCCTGACATTCACATTCTTTCTCTTTGGCCTCCTCCATTGTTTTGCTCAGGGAATCATACAATCATTTCTCTTCTCGATTGATTCGGAGTACAGTTCCTTTCTCTCCCAGGTCGTCCATGCCGCCGATGTCCCTCCAAAAAATCATACTTACCTCGAAGGGTCGAGCGGCAATTATCGGTTAAGGATGTGCAACTATATTCCCCACTTCGACTACAACTGTACAGACGTCTTTGAGTCTCACCGTGACACTCGCGCCTCGAATATATCTTTTGAAGACGTGTGTGATCTTACGATTATTCTTCATTCCTTCGCACTTACATTGTTCCCTATCAACAGCCAGAGAGACGTGGCCAATTTGTGCGTCTGATACTTCCTACCTGAAAACGTCACTTAGCTTATTGTCCTCAGCTGCGTGCCTATATCGGAAGTAGGGCGCAACCAGTGCTGTCTCGTAATGAAACGGGTATCACGATCAAGTCTCATGACGGTAAAGAGAAAGTGTTGCTGGACACACAGTGTGTCCAAATTCTCGTTTTTCCTTCTCAGGAGTACTTCTTTCCGTCACACTGTTTTATTCGTAGCTAACGGCCCTTATGCAGCTTACGCAACAACGAGAGGGAGGACCTTGCGTGGGTTTTTTTTACTCTAAATGTCTCCATGGTTGCTGTCTTACTGATTCCTGGCATTAGATTGGTCTTCATTCAATTCTGGCTTTTCGTAATGTCTGTAATCGCCATGTTATATGATTCTGTGCCTCATATGTAAGTGAGACTGCATCTCAATGGTTTACCTTCCATTAATATGCAAGTTTAGTGTTGCTGGATTCTGCGCTCGGGTGCTTCTAACTGCTTGGTCTGCTTGTGTTCTTTGGCGAACCCATTCAAAGAAATCTGTCTATCAAGAGCTTATCGGTGCTTCTGCTACGCCCTGCTCAGCTGATCTATTCAACGAGGATTACTTCCGAGTGAGAAACGGTTACGAGGTGAGCACATCCCACCGCGTTTCGGGTCCTGTATCTCGTCACAAATTCTCACACATCTATGCATCAGATTCCGGATCTGATCCTTAATTTGACTGCCTTGGCTATTGCATGTTACTTGTCCTTGACTCTTTTCAGGGTAAGGGTCAAGATTTGTCGTGCTTTCATTTATTTATGAGCTCATTGCCTCAGGACTATAACAAACGATCTTTCAAATGCGTTGGCGCTCCAAAGCACATTGCAATTCTGTACAAGGCATGACTATCCATACAATCTATCATCTGTTTTCTATTGCTGACATATACGACATCAGTATTTTATGGCGGTTCAAGCGTGCCTGCAACTGGAACTTTACGTTCTCATGGCAGGCATGGGGCTCTGGATTGATCAACTATTTAATACATACATCGGAGCAATATCGGAACACACGTTTGTTTATGAGGGCGTATTCATATTCTACACAGTTGTACGTCGTTTGACTTCCCAGCTCTGCCATGTACTGATCCATCGGTTCTTGAAGCTTGTTATTCCATGGCTCGTTTTGGTCAGGCTGCTGTTTTCCCCTTCTTACTATACCTGACATCCGTTGTAGGGATGGTATGCAATCCGACACGAGAGAACGGTCTTGACGGCACTTTTCATTTTCGCTTCTTTTGTCTTCTTCTTCACTATGAGCATCATGTTTTATTCACAAGTCTTCCGATGGCAAGTGATGTCTTGTTTGCGAGCCAGGTGGACAATCTAACCGTTCTCCTCCACGTAGGACGTTTATCAGTTGGGCGAATTTAGCGTGCTTTCTTGTAGCCTCCATGATTCTTATGCTTGCTTGCATTATTCTGGGGCTCATTTGCCTTCGTAATTTTGGCAAAGGCCTTTCCCCTTATCGTACGTTTTTTTCATCTGCGATCCTGGAGAACATGGTACTGATATTGTCACAGTGCATGCAGACTCCGTTCTGGAGTCATTGGACTTTTCTCCTGCGGTCTTCGAGAATGACATCGATTACCATGTTGACTCTAAAGCAGAGCACGACAAAGCTATCGACTTCCTTCAAGGCTACCACTCGCAGCTGAAGTACAACATCAGCGATATGAGCTTGGAGGTGGGCTCGCCTGATCATAAATAGAATTCAGATCTGGGATACGATACCCTCTTTTTATTCGACTTTCATTACCAGTAAATGTAAACGCGAACCTTTGTACATAAATATTTTCAAGTGGTGCATCGTGATCTGAACACTATTAAGTGTCGGGAAATCGGGCCGGAATTACCGGCCATATCTTGGACCCAATCTTCCACATTGCAATGGTATTTCAAGCACCGTATCCATCGTACGACCCCACCGACAAGGAAGGGTATGTGACAATATTTTATTTTCCGGCAGCCCTTGACTAAGAAAAACAGATTTTCGTGAGTCTGTCATCAATTGTACCTTTGAACGATCAGTCCAACAATCGTAGCTACGAAACTGTACAAAAGCGATGGCCGATCATCCTCACTGGAGTCGTCAACCAGCTTCATCTAGAGAACCACGACATGTTTGTTAATTCACAACAAGCCGATGGCAAGGATCTGCAGGAAGCCAAGCTTGCCGAAGGGAAAGCTCTCATTGAGAAAATTAGCAAACTCAAGTATGAGATGGCGCGGGATCATGTTTTAGAGTGTGTTTGCTTTTCAACCTGCCTTCGGTGCCCTTAACCGCATTCCAGACCTCTCTCTCAAGACGGCGGTTCACACATAGAGACATATAACACGGAGTTGGAACGACTAGCAGCCATCTCGAAGAATACGTGGTTTACTGCCCCATGGCTGTTTGCAGAGTACGGCTTGGTATTTTTTAATATGAATAGCAATCTTACCCCCTTCTAGATGCTATCTGTTTGTACACCATTTCCATCTACCTCAATACGCCTAATGTACAGCTAGTTATCGCTTGATCTGGTCTTTCCTCTTGCAAACAACGCACTGGCGTCAATATGATCTATTCCGTGCACAGAAGGTCGATGCGTTTCAGAAATCTGGCGTCGCGATATATAGTGAGTGATTATTGGGGCGTAAGCTCAGGTTATAACGTCGGGTCGCTTAACTGAATACAGAGATCGCGACCATTATCTATGAATTAGATCACGAGAAGAAAAATGTAGAAGAAAATGTCGATCACCTGAAGGTTTTGTTTCAAGAGATGGTGCAGATGTGCTTATGGCAAGTTAAATCTTCTGGACATTTCGTATTATATAACAGCGCGCTCATTTTTCAGGGGAAACTCCATCGTTTGTGCACCGTTTCACGCCTTAGAATTTTTTACTAACATCTCATAGGATTTATCTTTGTTAACAAATTTATCTTCATCAGACATCGAGCATCTTCAGGCTGTTGGCAAAGACGCTCAAGCGGCTAGAGAGGCATTCATTTTGAAAGACGACCAGGAACCTGTGTGGAACCATCTCAAGTCTCTCAATGGCGGGAGAGTAGATTTTGTGCTTGATAACGGTTAGATGAAGGCCCTCTTCTTAAATATGTTGACAGACATCATGACACCGCTACAGCCGGTTTCGAGGTAAGCCCTTGTCGAGAATAACTTTCCAGGCTTCACCAAATACCAATTTATTCAGCTCTTCACGGACCTGGTCTTCGCTGACTTCCTGGTCACCCATACGCCATATGTGTCTAAGGTCGTTATGCAGTGCGTGATCCCAATAATGCGTACCCAGCCTTGCATCTGATTTGAATGTAGCCCCAAGTTAATCCCATGGTATGTATCTGATGTAACCCCACCCGACTTTTCGCAAACTTTGGATCTCCTCCTTGACGACGCGTTTCTGGCTTCATCATCTCCAACTGAAGCAGAGAGAAGGAATCTTCGGTACATGGTGACCAGATGGAAAGATTATGTAGATCAAGGCATTTTCTCTTTATCCGTTCCGATAAGTACTCCTCTTGGAGAAGGAATAGGTTCCACGGCCGATTTTTGGACGACTCATTTACCCTACTGGGACATGAAGATCCATGATCAACCTTTGTGGACGAATTTGCATCTTAGCAGCAGTCTTGTTATATTCAAGGTTAGTCGTTGTTTGATCCATTGACTTGATCCATATACTGACGAAGCACATCATCTAGGGAGACCTAAAGTAAGTACGATCTAATCTTCGTGTTTACCACCCGCTCATCTGATCCACTTAGTTACCGAAAGCAAGTGGATTCCTTATCTAAAGCGTTTCGGGAAGCTGATTGTATCTGCAGGCTGACGGGGGATATAAGCTGGCCAACATCAACTCCATTTCAGGCAGCCATAGGTAAGGTGACTCTGAATCATGCAAGCATTTTCTTCATACTATAATAGGGCCTTTGGCGGGATCCTTCCCTCTATTGAGTCTCCGAACTAGCAAGGCTGATGTTGTAGCGGGAGTTAGTGATGAGGTAGCCGCCCAGCTTGACAAAACCGATAAGCACTGGCGAGTCAACGGACGGTAAATCCTGGTTTCTGTGACTTTAACTGCCTCTTATTGGTTCCCTTCTAGGTATGCCTTAATATCCTTCGAGAATAAGTCATCTTAGATGACTGTATCCGTGCATATTTTGTGTCTGTACTATTTTGTTCTCGTCAGTTCAATTGCGAATCCCGTCGACCCGTATCAAGGAACCTTCTGTTGAGAAGCCCATACTAAGCACTGCCGTAAATCCTGCGCTGGCCGCATCACCGGCAGCGAAATGTATATATAAGACAAGTACATAATTTTGCTTTCTATCTCCTGGCCAGGATGACGCTTGTGGTCGTCTTGACTGCTTCTCTCGCCCTAGCAGCTAGCGTGTCAGGCTCGGCTTTTCCTAGGAACAATGGATCCAGTAACCCTCGAGTGCTCATTCTTGGTGGAGGTGTTGCCGGTGTCATCGCCGCCCGAACCTTGCACGAACGCGGTATCGACAACTTCGTGATCGTTGAAGCTCGCAATGAGCTTGGCGGACGAATGAAGAGCCAGACCTTTGCTGGTTACACGATTGAGCTTGGTGCCAACTGGTGTGTGCTTTTAAATATTACGTCCAGCGGGCTGATACCATTCTCGAACGAAGGGTGCAAGGGACGCAAACGGGAACTGGCCCGGCCAACCGATTTTCGAACTGGCCCTGAAGCACAATGTGACAACGCAGTACAACGATTTATATGGAAGCCTAAGTAGGTGGCCGCGGCCGTTAACTTCTCACACTTGTTAACCGGTCATAGCGACCTATGATACTACTGGCGAGGTGGATTATCTGGACGTCTTTAACGATGCCGTTGACGCGTATTCCGCTTTGACCGTGACTGCAGGTGGGCTTTGTCTTAGCAGAATGCGTGTTCCCCTTTAGTACTCACTACAGGTTGCAGGTGCGCGTGTCACTGGATCATTAGTGGATTTGACTTCAAAAACGGGCTATGCACTGAATGGAGTCAAGCCGCGAGGCCCGCATGAGATGGCAGCAGAGTACTTTCAGGCGAGTAACTCCATAACGATCACATGTAGACTTAGCATGACCCTGGGCGCAGTTTGATTGGGAATATGCTCAAAAACCTGATCAGACCTCGTGGATTGCTTCGTCTTTGGCACGTAAGGGCAATCTCTGAAGCAGTTCGAAAGCTGAAGCCATTTTAGAACAACAACTTCACCTTTGACGCCGACGAAGGCGGCTTTTCCGAGGACCAACTTCTCGCTATCGATCAACGAGGGTTCAAAGCCCTGATCCAACTGGAAGCTCAAGAATTCGTGCAACCCGAGCAACTTTCACTGAATTCGACGGTGAAGACGATTTCGTATACTAGAGATGGAGTACAGGTGACGCTGACCAGTGGCGAAACGATTGGAGGGGATTACGCGCTTTGCACGTTCAGCCTCGGGGTATTGCAGGACGACTATGTGACATTCGAGCCTCCCCTTCCGGACTACAAAATGGAAGCAATCCAGAGTATGACAATGGCTACTTACACAAAGATATTCTTGAAGTTTCCCGAAAAGTTCTGGTTTGATACGGAGGTCAATCTGTTTCTCCTGTTACGAAATGAAACTGCCACTGATGTTGTAGTAGATGGCCTTGTATGCGGATCCAACGCGCGGTACTTATCCAGTCTGGCAATCGTTAGACCACCCAAACTTCTTCCCAGGCTCCGGATTGATATTTGCTACTGTGACGGTTAGTACGCACCCCGAAGTTTGTGTTCGCCTAATAGTTTATTCTATAGGGAGATTGGTCGCTAAGAGTAGAGGCATTGTCAGATAAGCAGGTACAGGACGAAGCAATGGACGTCCTCCGGAAGATGTACCCGAATATTACCATCCCAGAGCCGACCGAGTTCCTCTTCCCGCGATGGAATTCTGATCCTCTTTATCGAGGATCATATTCCAATTGGCCCCCATCGTATTTCAGTCAACATCACGACAACCTCCGGTCAAACATTGACCGGTTATACTTTGCTGGTGAGGCAACGAGCCTGAAATATTTTGGTGAGCTAAGGCCTAGTAGCTGTGGAGCAGACAGTTGATGCGTTGTCATTTCTAGGCTTTTTGCAAGGTGCGTACGATGAAGGGTTGAAGGTAGCTGCGAGTATGGTGGAGTGTATGAAGGGTGATGGATGTGCTGCGTTGCAACATGTAGAGAGCGTGAAGAACGCATTTCCGTACGAGATATGACACATGATGCCCTTGGGTGTGCATATCCTGCGTTGTAAAAGGTAATTGCTAAGGTCGCCAATGTCCATCGTCAAAACTCACCCTGCCTACAAGTAGCGAGCCAGGACTCGGAGTCGAAAGAATCGTGATAGGCTGCTTTGATTATCGACAACAACATCGAGGAATTTTTGATTGGGTCAAAATTAGTGGAGATATTTTTCATGGCAAGGGGTTTGGATAGCTTTTTGGACCAAATTACTTATAAGTAGTGGATCGCACCATAAGGAAGAAGAAGGAAGGAAGGAGTTTTTGTTAGAACTTCGACCGATTTGGTAGGTCCTCGACGTTTACCTTGACCATCATGATGCCGCCGACCATCTATTTCTTTCTTCTCGCCATTGTCGAATGCAGCGTCTAGCACATGCCCGACACAGCGACTCTACGTGAAAAGGCAAATGGCCGCCAGATGCACCCCGCAGCCGTGGAAGCAGATGGACATGCGACGCAGGTCGACATCAGCCCTTTGAAGGACAAGGACTACGCAATGGCCTTGACTCCCTGGCGGTATGCGATCAGAACCAAGCTCGTCGAGCGCGTCAAGTCAGAATCCAAGGCAGTAGCCCATCTTCAAGTAAGTTTCCAAGTACGAATTTGCGAAAACGGCTGCCAATGACTGCAGCAGAGAACAATACGTACGCCTTGGCTGGACACGTACTTTGTCTATTCTTCGTACCTCGGGACCGACTCGTTCTTCCTCGTCGTCCTTCCTGCATTCTTCTTCTTTGGGTACGATGACTTTGGGAGAGGGTACGTGAGCTTTCCTTGCACATCATGGTCGTTCTCATCGAATTTCAAAGATTGCTGATGATTCTGGCTCTCGGCGGCTACGCCTCTTCGTCGTGCAAAGATCTGTTCTGCTCGCCTAGGCCGTTTTCTCCGCCTGTGACGCGTCTTAGTACGTGATAGCATCTCTTCATCCTGCTCACTATTCACAACATCCTTCAGCTCTCCGAGACCATCATTTGGAGTACGGCTTCCCATCAACGCATACCACGCAGAGCTCTTCGATTGTTCTCTATTTCCTTCTCCATGTCCCGCCTGCATATTACCCCTACTTATGCATATACGCCTTTACTATCATCTTCGGCCGACTGTACACAGGCATGCACACTTTCACTGACTGCATTATCGGCTGCATCATTGGAACCTTGGCAGTTTGGGTGCATAGTCTTTCCATATTCCAGCATTTCGAAGCTTGGGTGTTCACCAATGGCTTGGCCGTCCCACTGGCCCTCATTTCTCTGTTCTTATTTTTCCTCGAAATGCATCCTTGTTCGTCATCCCCAACTCTTCTGGAATTGGTCTAACCATATGCGATTGTAGATCCTGTCGATCCTTGTCCGTGTTTTGAGGATTCTGTTGCTTCAGGGAGTGTCGCGCTGGGTGCTCTGCTTGGGAGATGGGACGTCAATTACTTTAGGATGAGTGGCGTGTTGATCAGCCTGAGGGCCCCCATTATCACGCCCGTAGACGTCGTACGAAGCTGGTGGGTGATTGCCGCTTTGAAGATGTTCACAGGTTGGTTTGTATTCGCTTTTATCTGGGCTTCATCTGAGCTGACCTTGGATGAAAAGGCATGTCTGTTATCCTCTCGTGGCGTTTGCTTGCCAAGGCAGCGTTAGCACCAGTAATGGGGTTGATTTGGGGACAAGAGGTGGCGACGAGTAAAGTGCAACTTAAACGCAGCAAAAGTTATGGTATGTCATTGTGTTGGCCGAGATCATCGTGGGTCTGACTCACAACCAAAACACAGTTCTCACAAAGGTGATTGTGTATGCTGGTATTGCGATACTGGCATGTGATATACTACCTGCCGTCTTCAGTTTTCTTGACTGGGCGTGAGGCCTTGTTTGTTCCTTTGATGAAATAGAGCATTTTTACAAGACGGATCTTTCTCTAGTCACTGCAGAATCTTTGCAAACTTTGGCGAACTTTGTCACATCTAGGTTTTGACAAAGTGGATTGCACCGTACAACAAACTTTTAAGGATACAATAGTGTTGCAGGACACAGCATATGATACATCGTTTACGAAGCAATGTCCATGTCTAGGTTCTCTTTATCTTCTCGCATTGAAGCAGCCCTCTTCCTGCGACCCGTCGTACCACGGGAAATCTTCCGCGACCGAATCTTCTTTCCCTTCTTTTCCAGATCGTCGTCACTAGCAGCAGGAGACTGAGAGTTATCCAAGGAAGCGACATCTTCGACAAGGACATTTTGAGTGGGAATGAGCGTGAGGCAGAGAGCATTTGAACTAGGTATCGTTGTATCAGACGTAAGCAACGAGTCCGTGTCCGCCGGTGATTGACACTTGTCCAAGGCGTGCAAGGCTTCTACTTCATCCAGAGGTTCTGCAGTCAAGGGCGGTTCATTACAAGGATCCAAGCTCATTTCTGAAGGCGAAGGAGTAAAGTTGCGCAGAGAGGAGAGACTGGCGAGGGACGAAAGCGGCGAAGGCGTCCTTGAGATATCGAGGTTCCGGAAAGAGTACTCTGCTTCTAGCATCGAATCGGACATGCAATCGAGAGGTTGCTCCAGCATGACGACTTCAATGGCAGCGATTCGGACTTGGACCATACTAAGTTCGTGGACTTTTCATAGAGGCAAAATAGAACGCACGATAAAGCAGGTAATGGGAATACTCCCCAAGCAGTCTTTCCACAGTACGAAAAAGTTCAAAAATAGCGTCCCAGCATTCCACCGACGCGGCAGATACGTCCAAGCTGATGACAGCAACCTAGGCAGTTTTGTTCGACTGGGCAAGAACACGACAGCCGGTTACATACCTCTAGAACATCAACGACCTGGAAAGAGATGAGCAAAAAATGGAACAAAGACGCGTAGACGCGAACCAACCAGATTCTGGACCTCGTCTGAAAGGGCTTGAAAATCCAGGAGGGAAACGGTATTGGTGGCTTGCTGACAGGCCCCGATGTAGTCCTCAGAAGTCTTTAGTGTGCCGGGCTGAAAGTTGGATGCGAGAAGGTGAAGAACTAAGGAATAGATATCCGCGTCGCCAGACGGAGATGACGGCATTTGGTCAAGAGAGAATCCGGCATTCGACCCGGCGGAAACGCTTTGAGTTCCTGTCTCCGGAGAATATCCATAATTGGGATACTCCCGGGTCAGAGTACTGAATAAGGGAGTTTCTCCGGGGAGATACAGAAATTTGCTTATTTTTAGTGTGCATCTTATTTTCCACCACTATGGCTGCAGCAGCCAAACCACCAGCACCGAAAAAGCGCAACAGAAAAAGAAAAAGACGGGCAGCATCTTCGTCTTCATCCTCGTCGTCATCCTCGTCGAGCTCAGAGGACGAACCTGAGCCAGAAAAACCCATCCCAGCACCCCAGGAATCATCGGAATCTTCATCGTCTTCAGAATCGGACTCTGAGAGTGACGTCCCTATCAGAGGACGTCCTGAAGCTGTCACGGAGGTTCCTCGCGTACAGAGAAAACAATCACCTTCGCCTTCCCCACCTCGGACTGAAATCCCTTCCTTTATACCCCCCGCTCCAGCCAACGAACAAGATTTGAAGGATAGATTCCGAAAATTCTGGATGGCCTCTGTGGCTGACGGCTTCCGAGACGATTTGGAAGAGATACGAAAGGTGCGTTTTTGCTTTGGCATATCCTCCGAGAGCTGCTCTTACCCTGTGGCAGGAACCCAACCTGGGGACTGCTCGTCTCTCGCTACTTATCGATTCTTTGGCCTCGGGCGCCGAGGTGTTCACATCCGCGTCTGGTATTGACGAGATGGAAGTCGTCTTGGAGTAGTGTATCACTATCCTTTTTCTGAGTTGGTATTTTTTCCTTCTGAGTTGGTTTACTTCTTCTAATGGATAGTAGCAGGTGACTATGTGAACGTTGTCTTGGATTCGACGATGTTCGGCTAGCAGGTGCCAATTGGACTCAACTCGAAACCTCGCCGTAGATAAGTTCCACTCCCCGGGTTTGGAGAATCACACGGGACAGTCCGGATTTTGGCTAGATCAGCGATGTGGTGTTGACACAGATATATATCAGACAAGACTCTATCCTGTAATACGTTACCCGTACTGACAGTGTTACCAGAACACGATGACGGGATGAACTATAAAAAGAAATGTTGGCACGACGATGAATAGCAACCTTTCATAACTACGAGCGCTTCGACGGGCGAGGGGTCGCCGGCAGTCTCGGACCACGTAGACTATCAGGGGAGGTCTGACGATTAACGGTGGGAACAAAAGACGGAGATGGCTGTGGAGTCGAATCCTTAGAGACAGGCGAAGGAGAAGCGGGCTTGGCGCCGGTGTCTTTGGCCTGTGCAGACCTCATTCTCTTGGGGGTACTGATGATGACGGGCATCTCTTTGCGAACAACGGTGGCGATTGACCCTCCGAAAGACGCGGCCTCCTCATCCTCTTGTTGTGGAATGGGGACCAGAGGGGTTGGAGGCCTGTTGGAATGCTCCTTCCACGCAGCCTTGGACGTTGAATGTGGTTGCTTACTGTAAGTCGATGTCGTGGAAGTTGTAAGGGCAGTAGCCGTCGACACAGTAGAGGCGCGCTGGCTCCGTGCGACCTTGGGAGTGGAGGTGAATTTCATGGTAGGACGGTTGGTGTCAGAATAGACCGAAAGAGAATGAGCCGCTCTCGTCTCGAAATGAGCCTCCGAAGGTTCCTGGATATCAGGCATCTCCTCATCTATCGGTACTTTCCTCGACGATGCGTATGACATTTCAGATGCAGAACGCTTGAGTCCGACAATGTTATCGACGTCATTGAGGTTCTTGGAAAAGTACGCTGGTGTGAAATCCATGCCTTCGAGGGCGTCGCTGGCTCTCACTGGAGCAGAGGTGAGTAGATATTGAGAAGAAGATATAAAAGATGACGTACAAAACTGTGCCAGGCCTTTGTTAAAGTGAAGGCGGCAGACAACACCCAAAGCTGAGGTAGCGACCAGAAGAATATAGGTCGTCACCGTCATGGTGGCGAAAAAGGGCCAAGACATGAAAATGAAACGATACACTGGATCATAATGTTACCAAGATAGCACGGATAATTTAGGCGTACGTACGATTACTGGCAAACATGAAGGTCGAAATGCCTAGAAGAAAGACAGAAAGAGCCCCAAAGACAATGAATAGGCGACGGTATTCCCGCCGGACAGAAATCCACCCCTAGAGGTTTATATGTCAGGATCTGAACAGAAAGAAACGTTTTGAAACGAACCAGAACTACCCATGGAAATTCACACTACAAATGAGACTCATCAGCGATGTATAAGTGACATATAAGCATACTTACCGCCGCCGTCACGCCAAAAGCAGCAAGATACAAATGAAGATGCCGGGCAACACGTCTGATGCTGCCTCCGGAAACCTTGTCTATCCACATCCCAGTGGAAGCAAGGGTGAAAAACCCAGCCAATTGCAGCATCACAGAAAGCAGAAGAACGAACTAGAGTGAACGTCAGAGAAGTCCAGATATACACAAACGCAGCATGCCTTGTATATTCTGTTGATTTCAGGTGAACCGCCAACACGGCTAAATGATTGGTTCGCGTAGACCTAAGACAATAAGCAGAGAGTCATTGCTTATGATGACGTTACGATTCCTACCTTGTAGAGATTGACGGACAGGAAAAGCAGAGTAAGAAGCGCAACAACGTTGAGAACGACAACAGGAACCTGTCAAAAATTCTCGGATCGATGCATGGATGTCAGAACAGTAGATCATACCGTATGTCTCGTTCGAAGACTCCACCAGTCTTGCAGAAGATCGATACCATCACAGGTTCCGTGTACGATGAACTTATTATATCGATCCTGTAAATGTTTCGAGCTGGAAACACGGAAACCCGCCCAAGCCGTCCCGAGAAGGTGACCAGCTAAAGATGCTCCGAGATGAGGAAGAGACTCGTTGAGGATCTGAAGACCGGTGTCACAAAAATGAGAACAATAGGCTGAGGATAATAACGAACTGCGACGATTGAGAGGCTCAGCATCCATATCTGGTATAGAAGGGTGACGACGTCTTCTCTACGTGAGTCTTGAAGGCTTGACGCTAAAGTTCAGGTAAACGTGACAACGACAGAGCATTTGACACTGACACGTCCCCAAGCCAATGAAAAGACCTCAAACATGGCACAGGTAATGTACTGTTTGCAAACCTGACGCCGACCGTAGCCCCGGTGCCATCGACAACCGGTACGATGGCAGGACGATCGCGCTGGTAAGTCCATTTAGAGACAATAACAGGCTGTAGCCAGCTGCTGCGCACCTTGGCAAAAGAATGTGCCGAAACACGGTGCTGCACAAAGTCGTCGTTATCTGTCGTGTTCCCAGTACCGGCAAAGGTCGAGTTACCAGGTCGGATAGGAACGCAGTTGGAATCGTGCTCGCTTGGGATATCGCGGCAGTATTGCAGTACGTTGCCGGATAGGATCGTCAAACCGTTAGTAACATTGGCCGTGTTCAATATGTCAGAAATGAGGTTGGCGGCGTCGGAATTATCGTGGTAAGCTAGGCCTTGGAGACTAGCCAAAACAATACAAGTCAAGAGGGCGACTATGGTGTAGAGCAAGGTGAATCTGGTCAAGGTGATCCTAGTATACTGAGAGAGGATTAGAAGACGGTGAATGCAGTGAATTTAGAAAAACGCACCACCAGCTTCAGCCTCGACCACCAGAGAGCACTTTTCACGAGTTTACGAGACGACTTTTTCAGCATCGCTCAACGAAGACGAACCAGTCGTATAGTGAAGAAAAGAGTGGCAGCACAACGTCGTCAGAAAACGCACCCAGGGCGTAATTGGACCAGCTCAGTAATGCAAATACATGCAAAGTCGTGGAAGAAAGAAAGAAAGAAATAGCCTAATATTACGGGCCGCATGGTGTGGGGCAGCATGTTGAATTCTAGACAAGGAGGCTTGGCAACCTATTTTTGATCAAATAGGCCCAAAGGCCATCATCATTCGACCCTATCACCTTCGCAACTTCCGCTCTCTCCGACTGCGATAATAAGTACAGAACAGGCACTCTCAGTCCTAGGCCTGATAGCTGGTATGGGAATGCATCCTTCACATCCTTCACATGTTGTAATTTACATCGCCTTGAGGCTTGCCACCATCGCCTTCGCTACACTGACACCGTCGCAGGCACCATGCAAATATCCTGCTGATCGCAGCACTGCTCCCGGTTACCAAAGTACTTCCGGCTCGTCGCTTTCCCAGCAAAGTATAGCCTGTCGGCATTTGCGCAAAGATTCTCATGGTGGCTCATTGAACGATGGAGATCATTTGGAGATCCACGGTAAAGGGCATCAACGTTCCATCACGGGAAGTAGAAGTCAGAAGGTTCCGGAATAGTGGTATCCGGGGACATGTGTTGGAGAACGTCCAAAACTTCACGCGTCACCTTTGACTTGATTGTCCGCTAATGTCTCTGACCTCTCAGGGACTGGTCACCCTGTGAGATACACTTAATGAACCCAAACCTATTCGCGCACGCGACACTGCCCGCTGCAGTAGTAAACTTTACCCAGCAAAGGTGTAGCTTCTCATCCGTCCACCGAGCTCATCGCGAACTTCGATGATCAAGAAATTGTGGATGCCCTCTTCGTGCAAAGTTCGAGCAGCGATGCAACAGCGATAACCAAGTATCGGGCCCGAGCTGGGAGGGGCGGGGTGAAGAAGGAACTGACAAAGTTGGCAGCTATTCTGCGATGAGATGAGAATTCAACACAAGTGCCAAGCCATGCGTGTAGATCCCAACAGCCAATCACAGAAGGTTCCGGAATAGTGATATCTGGGAACATGTGTTCAATGCAGAACGTCCAAAACTTCACCTTTGACTTGGTCGTCTGCCAATGTCTCTGATCTCAGGACCAGTCACGTTGTGAAAAGCACAGCAACTGGGCGGCAAATCCGCATCTACCTGGTAACAATTATCAACCAAGGTATTCCCATCGAACCGTCGCCCTCGAAGAACCTGGTGAGGGCTTGGTCTAACATTAGAGCACACGCATACATTCGACCAAAATTTCGTGTAAGGGAAAGCTGCATCGGTGTGTGATGTGAGCGAAGCGTAGGGCGTTTAACTCCAAAATTAAAATGCGAAAAGAACAAACGAGGTATAGCTTGCGCAGATGAATCACATCAAACACATTCGTCACACTGAGATCAGTCTCCCCTAGGCAGACTCTTAATCTCTCGACAGGCAGGCAGTCGAGATTTGAAGTAAACGCTGAGATCAGATAGAGATGATATGGCGGGTGACGTCGGCGCGCTGTGATTGGGAGGTCAAGGATTGGGAAAGGAGGAAAGAAGGGATGAGGGGCGGTCAGAGAATGTCGCTCTTTTATACTCGTCGGTTGGTCTGTGCGCAGTCAATGAGCGGGGGATCAGCACTTTGACGCGTCTATAGCGGGAGCGCAGTACGTCATGGACTGGTTGCGCTTCCGACTTCGAACCAGAAACTCCTAGAGCACAAGGGTGCCCATAGTACGTCATCAACACGTAGCGTCGACGTCGCGTGGATTCCATGAGCAAGCTCTTAACAGTCCGGTAAAGCGTTACTGCCTAGAGGATATTCTACCGGCTTCTGAAATCGAAGCTGAGCCAATTCTTAGAAGTTTGATAACACGTTTCTATTACTTAGACGTCTACATTATTACAGTCAAGGGCCAAGTCGCTTTCCTTGATTTTCATAGGTAAGCCATTCGATCTAACTATCCTCTAGTACTGGTTCTGTATGCACCCGCGACTTGACCTTTTTCAAATCCTCAGGATTTGACTCTTGTGAGTCGGTTCCCGGAACATCGGGGATAGTAGTAACAGGACCCGTAAACCAGTGAACACCGCCGTACTTTGGGAAGTAATACCACGCCAGCGAAAGAATAAAAATCCCGCCAAGGACCACCACGGCATAGTTCATATCTTGAACACTCGTTACCGGTGTCGAAGGGAACATGAATACAACGCTCATGAGTGTCATAAACGAGACAGCTATGATGGCAACCGGTAGACTCTACAGAGATTGTTAGGCGATACATAATTCGAAGCGAAACCCACTGACGAAGACACCCAGGGTGAACGGACCCGGCTCGAAATCGTTGTCGCCTAGGAAACGGGCGGCGATGGGGATACTGTAAGCGACGTACAGCGCGATGACTGATATAGAGAATACGGCGTTGATGGCTTCCGTTCCAGCAAAAGCTAGGAGTCCGAGCATCAAGGCCCAGCCAGCGTCGAACCAGACGGTGTTCACTGGAGTTCCAGTGAACGTGTTCATTCGATAAAGCCAATCCGAGAGGGGTAGCGCTGTATTGCAGCATAAGCACATAAGAGTCTCGTGGTAAAGTAAGGTTCGTACCTTTATCTCTGCTGAAGGCGTATGTCTGTCTACTTGCAGCCAATAACTGGACGACAATCTCAGCATAGAGCGGGCGGTACCTGGGATAAACTTACCATGCTAGAACCCATCATGTACCTAATGACTTGTTAATAAGGGTGCGGCATACCGTCATGGCAATCGACTCACTGCACCAGAACGACAATAGCCCAGATACCCAAGGTTCCCTTTTGCCCGAACCCGTTGAGGAAAATCTGGGCCATGGGCTGGTCACTATCATACAGCGCCTGCAGATCCGTGCCCATGCAGAACGCCAACGCCACATTGATCGCTGGGAGCAGCGTCAGCTCTCGTGCACACAAAAAAAGGATCACTGTCAAACCCACCCCAGCCAAGAACGCCAGCTATCGCAATGGCCATGACGATTGCCCAAGGAACAGCAGTGGCAGCATTTGCAGCCTCTTCACTAATGTGAACGCTTGAATCGAAAGAGCCTGGCCCATGGTTATTTAAGGGATGAGGCCGGTGGGAAAACTGGGAGCGTACAGATGGTCCAAAGGGGCGCCAAGAAACTCAGGATAAATGCGTAGCCCTTGGGCCAGCCATCAACTGTCATGGGGCCGATGAGAACTGTACTAAACGCCAGGTTAAAATTGAATGGGACTAACGATTCACGAATTCCCATAAAGCAAAGCGAGCGGTATTCTTAAACTCGGCCGGAGTTACGATGGGTAAGGCAATGATGACAGCGAGGCATAATCTGTAACATTTCAGAGAAAGAAAAGCTTGGAAAAGCTAAAAGTACGCACAGTATATTTAGCACTACGTATGCTGATTGTAGTCGTGCCAGAATCGTTGTGCCCAGACAGCAAACGACCGCATGGCTGAGAACAACTGCCGCATAAACACCACTGTTATGAAAGCATATTCAACGCACAGCATCTGAAGGATAAATTAAATCACGGACAAAAGCTGTCCATTCGTAGGCTCGAAACTCTGGTCCTTTGAACCAATCCTGGCAGCGGCCATGACTTGGACAGCACAACCCCAGTCGATGGAGGCTACGGATGCTATCGATCCTATGGTGTTCATGTCTGTTATAAAGACCACGTGAATTTGACGAACAAGAGAGAGACCATGGCTTGAAAAACTGACATCCCACTATCCATGACAGCAGATTGCGCCAGCGGGGCGACGAAAGGGAATGTGTCCAAAAGTAAAGTCCTCCCGACGTGGGTGCAGCACTGGCAAGTTCCGCCATTGACATGCCCACAAAGAGAATGAAGACACTAGCGACGGCCCACTGCAGCACCAACCGACTCAGTTGGGTCCCATAAAATTTAACAAGCATAACGTACCCCCCATGTCATTGCAGGTCCGCCTCCATTCGGTATCGCGTAGAACAGGACCGACGATATTGACGGTAAGAGACCGATAATAGAGAACGCGATGCCGAATACCTAAACAATAATTTTTTGAACTCCAACCCCCTTGATTAGCGGTAGAAATACTCACTTCAATGGGTGTGAAAGCACGTCGGAACTCTTGCTTGTACCCCAGCGACGCTAGGAGCTCTTCATCGGCTCGCTGCACAGCCTCCCTCGTACTCATGGCGAAAGTCGTGAGCAGAAAGTGTTAGAAGCTCAATGACGGCATGCTCCCATGATATACCTCCACCGCCGCGGCAGTCGAAAAAGGACATGCATGGCGGTAAGATAAGGAATAGAATCATCGGGGTAGCTTACATTGTTCGGGGTCCAGAAATATCTTGCCTATCTTTGCTTGTCCGAATGGGATAGATAAGCGTGTAAAAGGCACCGTTCTAAGGGCACTAGTATAGGTAACTCGGGCATGTCCATCAGGTCGGCATAAAAAGCAACCGCGTTCTCCATAACGGCAAAAATAACGCTTGGAGCTTGCGGAGCACTCAACGCGGTCATGCACTCTTCCACCAAAATATCGGTTTGTAATTTCTTTTCATGATCTGCATCATAAACAACATACAGGAGGCTCTATTGTTAGACCATCGTACCTGAGCCGATCATCATCCAGCCCGTCAGGGCGCACGGCGGTTAGTTACCGTCAGAGGAGTTGCCTCGAAACTGAAACTAGACTTGAACGTTAACTGCGGCGTCCCTTGGCTTCGCCATGTCGGACGCGAGTGACCACTCCGACTCCCGCCTACTATGGCTCCACGTGGAAGAGGAACCAGATTCTCGCTTCAACAGGAATGCCTTGTCCATATCTATGGGCGACTCCACTAGCACGGCTGGCCGTTGACGTTCACGAGACATATTCCGCGCGATGGCCCACACCGCGTGAGACCCTTGGCTATAAAAAAAGCTGCGTATGTGATACAGAATTTGGAAAGAAAGGTGGAGACACGCACACTTGCGTTGCCATAAGAACGGCGCAAGAGAGTACCAGTATGACACTGAGTGCAATGTCAAAGTCCTTGTGATATTTCGCCAGCTTCAATCCCCACCACACCAATAACCACACGAGAAACGCCAATTTGCAGACGCTTTCCAAGGCAACAATCAGAATCTGACAAGGGAGGGGTTTCAAATACGACATACAAAGACTGTACCGCGGCGAACTTTAACGTGGGTTCTACTATACGCCTGGGATACTTTAGCCGGTATAAAAGAAGCCCGATGAATATGGATTGTTCAGTCGTTGCTTGGAAGAGCCAGAGTAGTCCGGCGCAGATGATCTCAATATGCATGGACATCTGGAGCATGACTTGCAGGAAAATTATAGAGAACAAGGCCTAGAAAGCAACGTTGGGAATGTTTCGCCTACCAAGATAGGATGAGGAGCTTACACTGAAGTGATGTATGAGCAAAGGGAGCCGCATTTGTTTACGATACGTCAGTTCGAAGACGTCTACGTCCGACGATCAGCTCGGGGTATGAACAAGGATGCAATGCAGACTCACATAGTCCAGATATGACCATAGCGGCCACTCGTATCTCACCAACGTGTTCAAAGGTATAGCGCTCCCCCAAGGTCGGCGATGCGATTAACTGCAAGGCCAACGCAACGGACGTCCAGAAAGTATTCAAAATATCTTTATATCAGTTCTTAGTTCCCATCTGATAAAAAGAATACAAGAAAATGGCTCACAAGTGACTGCATTCCTCTGATTCTCGAAAGACAGTTGCACAAACACTTTCGAGTAACGAAGTAGCACAAACTCGACGCAATTTGCACAGATATAAAGAATGAGCATATAGATGAAGGTTGGTATAGGATACTAGAGAGATGGCGTTTTGATCAATCAAGAATGAAGAATGCGGAAGCGAACATACAAATGCAACGGTAGTGGGATAGACTATTGCCATGTTGATCTTCATTATCTCTTCGAAAGTCTTGTCTGACAAGCCTGCGGTGCTTGGGACAGAAACATTCGGCGCAAAGAGACTGGGTACAAAGGGATATTCGACTGTAGCCTCGGCGTAACCCTGGGCCGCTACACAATCATTAGGGCATATCTGAGGTCGACCTTGACATGGCTTACCACAGTCACCCCCATCCGGACCAAGGCTTGCACAGTGTGCATCGGGCTGGGACTGCACCATGTTCTTGAACATATATCTGATTCATCAATTCTAAGTTATCGGGTGCACTTATGCTGAAGATCGGACGTACCGACAGACTTTTGTATCGATGTCCCAGCTGGTGGATGATTCTACGCATGCGCTTTTGCTACACAAGGATTTCAGTATCCGGACAACAACTGGAAAGGCCGACATACGAATCGTATTGTTGGTTATTGCCAGAGCAATACTCCAAAGCTGCCGTACATACATCTTCGGCGACTTTTTGCGAAATGATACTTGTAGTGTTATCCGTGTTGTCTGATGCCATTTCCAAAGATATCTGGTCCGACAGCATCAGCGCAGCGCTGGCAAGGAATCTGTCTAGCCTGCGGGGCATGAAATCGTAGGCGTCGATTTGCAAGTCTTCGTTGAAGTGCAGCCACATATCGACCTGCAGTGGAAGAACCTGGGAAACAGTGGCATAGTACATAGAGAAAAGGGCAGTAGCTGATACCACGGAGAGCTGGAGTGCGAGCGCTTCGACGATGACATTCGTAGGATATCCAATTAATTGAGTAGAATTGGCTTTGGCCAGGGTTGCGGGTACTCCATAAATGAATTCTAATCAAAGGTATGGATTGAATGATAAATCCCAGTAGTGACAAGAGATGACTGACCCGTATTATTATCTGCGCCTCGAAAAGCTGAGACGGTATGTCAGAACGTTCCCATAGATATTGCGGGCAACTAACCGGTCATCGCGTTGATCCGTCCGATGCAATCTGGTGCAAACACGGAAGTATGTTCGTCAGTTGTATGATCGATGATCCTTTTCGCAAAAAGCTTAGAATAGAGCCTTTCAGAGATATGAATTATATACCCTGTCAGGAAAGCCTCGAAGGCGTCGAAGAGCTCAGCTGGCTGGTGCGCTTGAGCTCCACGATACGGAATGATGATGAGGGCGAGTAAATGGAACCACAACGATTGCATGGATATAATTGAAGGATGGCGAACAATATTGATTGGGGGGTGGGGTGGAATGGGTGTGTTTCTTGATATCTCTGGCATTTCGATGGTCTTTATGTTATAAAAAAAGGTCCGCTGGAACGAGTCCAGTCCAAGAAGATGGCTGTATAATATCATTAGCACTGGTTCAATGGACCCAGTTTAATTTCGGAGGCATGTTCAAGCTCATCCATGTGAACGACAAGATGGTATCATTGTATCACTCGCGGATGTCATGAGTGATCCGGTGATTGTATATAGCGCTTAATGAGACGTAGTTCTGCAGCCGCCGTTAGCCTGAAGCTCTCACTATGCGCATTGCTGGAAATATTGACGTATCGGTATGAACAACGGAGAACCCAAAGTGATATCGTACTTCACTCAAAACCTTGAATAAGATAAGTCTCGGCGGAGAACTGGTATAATTGGCATCGGTACCAAGTTGATATTTGATGAAAGATAGCAAGCAGGTTAGGATATTGGTTGTATCAGACGCGCGCACGCGGCGAGAGGAGTGCGTGTGGGAGATGGAACCTGATGTTTTTGAAACATTTTGGTCACAGGGCTTATCGATATCAGCTAGCCACCAACAAAGAGAGATCCGTTGGAGCCTACGCCTAGTAGTAAGCCCAGTACTATTCGGATAATTAGGCCAGGGCAGGGAATTCTGTGCTATTGAAAGGGCGGCATGCGAAAATCGAATGCATGGTGATGGTTCAAGAGCAAATGGTGGCGTGGTAATATTTTTCCATCTTGAGCCATGCTGTTCCTTCGACTTCAACGTCGATGTCAACTACAACTTGGCCTATTGAAACCTATGCAGGCCATCGGATGGTGAAGCAGGATGACTATGTGCGTCAATGACAGTGGACTGTTTTCTTTGTAAACTTACGATTCCACCAGAATTGTAGAATACTTACTGCTACCCGCTTTGATTGATACTACTTGAAACTAAATCCCCCGCTTGGCAGTGCGAGACTGTACATGGGATTCAACGGTGGATATTCGCCCGAAATGAAGGACAAGGCCATTTTGTAGTCGGGGAACTGAATACCGATACGGAACCAAGCAAATGTCCCCAAGTTTTACGGTCCATGGAAGCAAATCATAGCCAGTCAAGAACAAATCGCCTGTGAAAATATAATGTGTTGAATTGAGGCTCATCATTTTATATTGCCAAACGAGGCACTCCTGACATGATTGTACAATTCTTTATTTCAGCCAAGCAGGGGAGAGACTCAAGTCCGCCCCTCATGTGCATCAGAACTGATCTTTTCCTAGTAACCCTTCTCGCCGTGGTGGGATTTTTGCCACGGATGGAGTGCTTCACCATAAAACTGTAGCAATGGTTCGTAATGTTCAATATCTATGCATTAGACGCCGCCGATCATCTCGCCATGACTTCCATACGGCTTGGGCAAATGATGTCGGACTTCCCATAGAAGAGACAAATCCACGCTGTCTGTTTCCCAGCGTTCGGCTATTAAACCACCCGCTTCTCACCTTTCGGTCTTGGAAATAAATGCCTCGTCTATATAACTTGATGCGTCAATGCAATAAATCCTCATCCTCGTTTGTCCTTCTCAATTCAAGATGGGCCTTACAGTGGTCTTCTTACTTCTCTCCTTCCTTTCGTCAGTCTATGGCAAGACTCATCGCTTCCCTCTCAGTATTGACACTAAAGTCATCGCTCCTGATGGTTTTGCTCGATCGTAGGACTCAGCTGCATCATTGTGCTCCGTTTAACTGATAGTGTATATGTTACAGTGCTATAACGCCCAACGGAACCTTCCCCGGCCCGACGTTCAAAGTAAACAAGGGCGACGATGTCCATATTGTGACTACAAACAATCTTGCTGATCCTGGGATGCGAAGAAGTACCTCAATTGTAGGGTTTCATACTGCCCAAAGCATATATAGACTGACTTTTTTTGTTCTCTAGCATTGGCATGGCTTCTTCCAAGCTCGTACGTCAGTTATGGACGGACCCTCGTGAGTGCCTTATCTCAGGTATCAACCTTGAAATAATGTTCACCAACCTCAGCTTCGTTAACCAGTGCCCGATTCCGCCGAAATCTACTTTTGATTATGCTTTTAGTACCATTGGACAAAGTGGCAAGTACGTATACTTCCGATATGCGCAGAGTACCTACGATCTCATGGATTTGGTTAGTTACTGGTACCATTCACATCTTTCAACCCAGTATTGTGATGGTTTAAGAGGGGCGTTCATCGTATATGGTGGGTACGAAACTTGTGTCCTATTGCGAAGATTCTCAGCTCATGTACAGACCCTCATGATCCTCTTGCCCATCTATATGATGTGGACGATGGTATGTTATGTCAAATTTTACTAGTGTAGTGTACCGATGGGCGCATAGATAGCATCATCATTACGCTCGCAGATTGGTATCACGACCTCGCACCGGATGCGCAGAATAGGTTCTTCCAAACCGGGTCTGTCCCGTAAGTTGTAGTTGTCCAAGATTTGCGGGATACCTGACCTTTTCCGGCCGTTAGGATTCCTGACTCCGGTACGCGTTTGCATGAACCCCGGCAGCCCTCATCATTCTTTACCATGAATACTAGGTCTTATTAACGGCGTCGGGCGCTGCAATGGTGGTGTGAGTCTTTTAACTCTTTACTCGTCACCCTTGGAACTCACCCAGTGTCAATAGCCCTTAGTACCCTACTCCGTGATCAAAGTCAAAAGAGGCAAACGCTATCGTCTGCGTCTCATATCAATCTCCTGTCGCCCTTTCTTCACTTTCTCGATTGACAACCACAATATTAGTGCAATGGAGTTCGATGGGGTTGAGCACGACCCGGTTACGGTGCAGAACATTGATATCTATGCCGGTTGGTTCCCGCCTGGGTATTATTCAATGTATTTACTAACTTGGGCGCGTAGCACAACGTGTCTCGGTCATTCTCGAAGCGAACCAGTCTATTGGTAATTATTGGATTCGCGCACCGTAAGTTTTCATTTTTATCGCATCGAACACCGGATTTATCGATGTTAGTCCAACTGGTGGAAACCCGGCAGGAAATCCCAACTGTAGGAGCCTACTGTTTCCTGTTCCGAGTCCTATGAATATAGGTATTCGGTCATTATGCCAACCTAATTCCCGATTTTTGATCGTCCAACACGGCGTTTGCCGTCGCTTCCTACCTGGGCTGACCGTGGGAACCTTTTCACATCCTTCATCATTTTCCTGGGAATATCTCTCCTTTCTGGATTTGCCTTCTGACTCGACTCTTGGGATGCGACAGTTCTTTTTCTTTTTCCACCTGCATCGGATTTGAGTGTTTGGACATCCGGAATCATTTGTTCTACAATTATTATGCTCATAAAGCCTTGATGTTTCTCTGAAGTCCGCAGAATGGACTCTATCCTCTTGGAAATCAAAATTTATTGCCCAGGTAGGTCCTGATCAGTCCCCCCATTTAACTTGCGCTAATGTCTACAATGGCAAGGACATGCGCCACCTCGCTTCCCTGGCACAAGAAAAGATATGAACATAATCAATACAAGTTCCATGAGCATGGAAAAGCTTTAGTTGATTCATGCCGGCAAGTTTTGAATGTGAACAAGAATGAGTCGACGAATAGCGTTGCAGAAGGAACCGCCAAGATAGATTTGAATGACAACGCCAAAGCTAGTGGAGGTATGCCATGTCAACGGCGCTAATCGTTCCTCTGGTGTAGACCAGACGGTGCTGGCAACATGTCGATACTAGGCAATGTCACCATGTCAGAGGCTGCGGCGTGATATATAGGACAAATTTTGTAGGTCCTACATTTTCCAATACTTGCCTACATCTGATCTTCACAACGTGCAGGAATACTGTAATATCTCTCTCGTTGCTTGTCTTGCTTTTCAATGTTATAAGGCTTTTTCTTTTCCTTGTAGCGCATCTCTATCAAAATTGCTGAGTGTCACCCCACTTCTCCTCGCTTGTCTTGGCATCTGCTACGATGTTTGCCCGTCGCTTATGCTAATGTATCGTCCATGTTCACATAGAGGACAATTCTGTATTTCCATGAAGCAAATTGACATTTCTTCTTGAATGTCTCGACAGTTCTTGTTCTTCTGCTAATGCTCCATCGGAAGAATATTCCGATTCGCAGAACTTGGGATGGAACACCAGATGGCTATGTGCCCTGAAGTTTGGGGGAGACTTCCTGTGAATGTCACAGAAGCCGGTTTGAAGTAACACATTATTATGGACCTGCGATTCTAATGTTCAGTCCAAGAATCATTTTCTTCATGGCCTAACTCTCCGTACCGAATCTTTTGCCTCAACCACTTTTCATTGACCTGTTACGGCACAACAAATACCCCAACATGTACATATGGCTCGTATATGTGCTTATGTGACACGATGTCCTTGTTCTACTTCCCCACCACCAGCATCAGATTTGAGTGTCTGGTTCTTTGTCTCATTCAACGCTATTTGTTCGACATCTTGTTCCGGGATTATACTCATATATCCTTGTCCTTTTCCTCGATGCCTGCAAAGTGGAGTCTGTCCTCTTGGAAGTTGAAATCGATTCCTCAGGTACGTCAATGCTTTTTTCTTTCTTTCTGTTTTTCAATTGACCAAGTTCTGTTCCTTCCAGGACATGACCTATCCGAATCCTGATCAGCTGTCAAGGTATGCCCTATACAATACGTGAAGACTTTGCCTTTTGACAATGTGCTTTCCAAGCTGGAGCACTTACCTCTATTGGTCATGCCTGCAGAAGTGTGTACTGAGTTATCTTACGGATGCCCTAGTGATATTTACTCATAGATCAAACGTCTCCGGTACCAACTCAGCCTTGTGCAGTGGAACAAAGCTTCCCTTCTGCACACAGGTGATTACTCGGAGAGTTTTGACCCTTGCACACAGGTAATTTCATTCTATTCAGTTGTTCCTAGCGCTTCTGATCCTTGTTTTCAAAGCAAATATCTCTGCCAAGGTCAGTCTGATCCTCTCATTTTCATCGATCCTCATTTGAGGAGCGCATCTTCCAGTCTTGTACGTTCTAAATTCAATGCTCTCCATATCGACCAATCTTGGTTACAAGTATGAATCAGGTGCATCATGAGGTTGTATGCAAAACCCAGGAGTAGTCCGACTTTTCCCAACTTACTAACATAGATTCTCTTCCTGTGAACAACTTGGACTTCATCCAATGTATGCTGCATTTTGTATCTTGCTCGGTTCCCTTGACGACGTCCACTGTGACAGTTCTTACCAGGATAGCAGGTTACATTCTGGCTAGCACACCTGATAGGTCGAATAATAACGGAGAATAGGGGACCGTGTGTGAGGATGGAGGATCCGCATACAAATATGTTTGACTGAGTGGCGCAGAGGTATGTGCTTAGCAGGCAAGTTGTTGTCTTAGCTAATGAAGGTCAAGATCGATGTCGTCTCACGGACATGTACCTTGTAGCGCTCATTACTGGCATCAGCTAAAAGCGACCGCCCTCAAATACAGAGCCCTCACCGAGATTCCCGGCCACCGGCATCAGCATTGATGAACGAGGACTCTGTCAAGAACCTCACAAGGACGGCTAAAGACCACTTTGGGAGGGTCAATTATCGCGTAGACGTTAGTGGGTTCAGTAAGTTATTTCCCTTACCAGTGCTAGTCTTATGTCTTTGTACAGGCGATGGGAACCCAAACGAATACCTGCCGAAGATTGGCTTGCTATCTATGATAGGACTCGGATCCTGCCACTCGTATGTGATGGCCATCAAATGCTGGTCCAGTGTTGGAAGGGCGTTGACCCAAAGTCATAAGTCGCTGCCCTGACTTTCCGACTAGCCCAAGGCAAGTCCAAAAGTCATTTTTTGACTTGACTTTCTCACAACCACAGAATGTCTTCGCCTGATGTTGTCCCTCACTGCTGGGGTGGATCGGTATTTTCAAGGGGTCAAATACTCTCTTGTATTTTAGTCCGTTTTTTGTTCACAAATCCAACTAAGGAAAGATTGGACCAAATCCTAGAAGGTTTTGTAAAGAACTTTACTGAAGAGGTTTTATGGCAAAAATCTGGCACAAAAATGGTACGTATTTTGATCCGTATTTGGGAGGGTGTATTTACATAGTAAATGCGGCCCAATACTGGTAGGGGAGAAGTAAATTAAACCAGTGCCCGTCTGCATTGGGTCAGACCCTGCTTGTGAATGGAGGGAAGGATATATAAGAAGTACCTCGACTGTTCTACCTAGATACTTAAACAGTACATGAAAGCCTGTTTGTTCTACGACGATAACCAGTAAATGCTATCTTACCTGTACCACTTAGTCAGGCAGATATGTGGTTTCTTGACACGGACAATTTTGGGCAGGCACAATGACAGTAAGGGAACTTTCATGGACAGAGGTTAAGAAGAGATTGTAGTCAGAAATTGGCCAGTAGGCTCAATTTTAGACCATATAGTGAGGAAATTTCGTTCTGTGCCAAGCTACACATTGACATGATTTCCTGGCATGGGTTAGCATTGCTAGGGAACCGAGCAAAATACTGTAACTGGAAAACCAATGAGCATGAGGACAGCAGACAGGCGAAAAGCTAACAGTGCATGAATTATCCATAATTTCTTCGCTGTATTTTTCTTTTGACCAACACTTTCATAGTTTCTCTTTTTATTTAAGTACATACCAGAAACTTTTTAAAAAATTATTTAACATTGTTGTTTACCTTTGTTGTTATCTATTTGCTCATATTAGGGAATCACAACTTTTGTGACCCGGGGGGAGACCTTGTCAAGCAAGGTGATAATGAATAAATAAACTAAATAAATAACCCTATTAGGAAGCAAGAGCTCGAGGCATGGCCGTACTTTCATCCTTCCATCGATTCTGGGTCGTTGTAGCACAGATTTTCTACTACTATTATGTGACAAAAGTATGATGCAAACTTTCTAGTAGGTCAGTTTTTTCTTCTCTGCACTTCATGCAGCCGGAATAGTGCAGACTGTCTGAAAGCCATTGTAGTCTAAATCGCTATTCATGGAAGACTCAGACAGTATCAGATATATCAAACAAACATAATCCTGTCTTCATATAAGCAATTCACCTAGCAGAATAACCAGAAAATGAATGTCCGCAATTAAATACTTATGTTTTCCTTTATGCTGAACAAATTGCTGAGCAATGGAAACCTTCGAAGAAGGCTTCGCATAGAAAATATATCATAGAATGGGAATGTTTTTCTCCCCATGCTCTTAGAAGCTTGGTATAGTTTCCTGGTTTGCCATTAGCAGCAATGCAAAGGCCAGACGCAACAGAACTGTGACTAAAGATGTTTGTTTTAAGGTCTGACTCTCCTACATAGACCAAGTAGCCTGGAAAAAAGACACAGAAGTTCCTATTATTTCAATCTTCAAGAACATACACTTGAGGATGCATAGAGAAGAGAGAGAAATGCGCAACGCCGATGCGAAGATGAAG
This sequence comes from Armillaria cepistipes, assembly GCA_900157415.1. NCBI lineage: Eukaryota > Fungi > Basidiomycota > Agaricomycetes > Agaricales > Physalacriaceae > Armillaria > Armillaria cepistipes. The sequence continues at coordinate 801,947 of FTRY01000023.1, forward strand.
TGGGGCATTGATTATGCTGTGGGAAAGAAATCTACATTTGGGCAGATTTCAAACTCAGAATCAGAATCAGTATCCAGTCCCCCTACAAGTAACGAGCCGTAAATGCGCACTAAAATACCATCGGTATTTTGCGGATGGGGATTTGGAGTACAAAGACCAATCAAAAGCTGGCAGGTTTTGCATTGGTCTTTGTGTTAGGATTACATAAGGGATTTGGGAACTAAATACCAATGCAAATACTCAACCCTTTGTCTGTTGGCTGACATAGGTATTTGGTCTGGTATTTGCAACCCAAATCCTTTATGTAATCCTGGTACATGAGCTCACTAGTACAAAGTGCCACCAGGTCCAACTGTGCACACCTTTGCCTTGCTCTAGTCCGCTAAACCTGAATCCCCACTTGTCACAAATGAGGCCCTCGGCACTCTCAAACAAAACACAATAAACCCTCAAACAAACAGGTATTGCACCCTGCAAGCTCGCTAAGTAACAAGGCACTGCCAGAGTTCTTTCAGCTGGCATGCACCTACTACACCTAGTGCAGCTGTCACAGAGCAGCCTGATTAGGCCAATTCCTGCATGAAACCCTCAATTCTCTCTTACACTGCACCAGAAATGGAACAGAGCTTTCTCTCAGATGTAGCCAAGTATACTCTCAAGGCTGGCACAGCTTCACTGCCTCCGGATCTCTTATTTATCTCAAGTAAACCGAAGTTTATTATCTAAAATCTTTCTCTGATTCTATTTCTCTGTGAGCTTGCTATAACCAACGAACCTGGAAGCCAACTAATGACTCTCTTGCCAAAATACAGTCTCTTGGCACTTGTCTGTCACAATTTCCAAGGCTAGCGACTAGTAGGCTCACTACACATGGCAGGAGACCCACAGATTCCAAGCTAGTCCTTTTCAATGCAACTCGAGCCATTCGCACTGTTCCTGAGCAGAGAGGAGAGCAAATAGTAACTTGAATTGTACACTGCCTAACTGGACTACTTATATACTACAAGTGAAAGATGATTACAAACAGTCTATGAGTACAGAAAAGGGTATAGATATTTTGATGCATTTATACGGTTTTCGATGTCAGTCCACCACAGCTGTGGTATTCCTTGGCAGGTGAGTCAGACTGCCTCTGATTGGTCTCATCAAGGTGTTGTGATGATGGTGCATGTCAAAGTCACCTCCATGGGCCTAGGATTTTGGCAACTGGCGATTAAGCCTATGGCATCTCTCTTCTGGAGCTCCTTTCTGGTGGACAGCTCCTTTCTTAGGCATATTAGCCATTGGGTCTTTTGGGTTGCTAGCAAACTTGCTAATCTCTTGGCCGAAACCCTTGTCTTAGGCCTGCCTTGTGATATCTCTCCATTTCTGTCCTTGCACAAGGTTATCTCTGGATTTTCAGGCACCATGCTTCTTTCATTAAGTGAGTACATGGCTATCATCATTATGTTGTGATTCACCTCTAAGTTCATCCTACTGATGCGTGTGCAGGTCAAGCTTATTGGAAGGAGTGAGCTCACTAATTGGCCTTTCTGTCAAGCCTGCCCTTCAGGTATAGTGCTATGACCAAGTCCTTGGTTAGCTCTGTTGTTTCCATTGACATACTGCAACATTGCTTCAGTAACCTTGCTTAGAATAGGTATCCACATGTCTGCTTAGCAAGCTCCCTAAGTGTAGCCTATAAGCTAATGCTTAAACATGCCAAATCGCAAATTTACATGGGTAGCCACACCGTGGGCATGACACCAAGATTGTATTGCTTTGATCAGTATGCGATCTTAATTAGCTATCTCAGCGCCAAGCATTGGTTATTCAGTTATTCCTAGGTTTAGTCATGTTCTAGACTAAGTTCATTTCACTGTGTGTATTGTTGTGGACTTAGCAATTCTTTTCTAGGTTTATTCAAGTCATTGAGATGACGAGTAATCTAATCCTTCTGTGTTCTGCTTTATGTTTGTAACTCATCTCGATGTGTCCCTTGGTTCTGACTGTAAATAGTCTTGTTTTGGGCAGGGAATAGCATTCAGTGTTGAAGGCTTGTAGAGTTGACTCATCTAGATGTTGCTTCTAAGTCTGTTCTGATACTGTATTGCTCACTATCTTATGTAGTATACTAGCTATCAGTGTAAAGCCTTCACTATAGCTCTCTGTACCGCTTGTAGACTGCGTTATTTGATAGAAATTCACAAAATCTATGGGTAGCCTGATACCAAGTGTATCAACACAAAGGAGCAAGGTCACCGAGGTTGAAAGCTCTATGATAGAAAAAGAAGCAACAGAATTAAAACATAAGGACTTTGTTGTTGCACTGTACCTTACAGGCATGCACAGCAATAAGGCCAAAGAGCTCACTCGCTCATGCAAACATCCATCTGCAATAGAAAATTCAACTTTCAGTGGGATGCACTTGTATGCAGGCTGGGACTAATTTAGATAACTACGCATCTGTAATCTATGATGTGTGGTCCCTGGAGATCCGGAGAAAAGATGTCACATGTGGAGGTAATCAAAAGAACCCCGGGCATGGCCTAGAAAAAGACTTTGGCCAATGGGAATAGCGAGTGGGCTTGAAATCCAAAGCATTCCTTAGTTACTGAGTCTAGAATATGATGCTGTCACCTTCGGAGCAGAACCGAAAGCTGAATATGAAGTGTGATCAGTGATCAAGGATTAAGCAGCTATTGAGTACAAGTCAGCGAGCTACTCTGCTGCTAGGGTGAGCAACGTCGACATCGCTTAGTTCTTTGAGGATACTAAAAGGAGGACCAAGCAGCACTCTGCCAAGAGTGTTGTACCAGTTTGGATGAAGAATTATCAGCTGACAAAGAATTTAACTTATTAAAAGACAGTTTGTAATAATCAATCTCCCATAGTATAAGTAGGTAGAATTTCACGTGGTAAAACAAGATATCTATCCCCCACATACAGTAATAAAGTTCCAGTTTGGATCTGGACTTGTTGCGACACATAAGAGTTAGTAGCTTTGAGTCTTGGCTAGAACACAAGTTTAGCGAGCTCACAGAGAAATAGAACAAGAGAAACATTTTGGATAAAAACTTCGGTTTACTTGAGATAAGAAAGTGATTTGGCAGCAGTGACACTGCACCCATCTTGAGAGTTTGCTGGATTAAATCTGAGAGAAAACTCTGTTCCTTTTCTGGTTCAGTGTAAGAAGAAAAATTGTGTTGCATCAGCCTCTGTGTAGGTCTTGAGTAGTTTGCAAGGGAATCAGCCAGATTGAGCTGTTCTAGCAGTTGCACAAAGTGTGACAGGTGTGTGCAGTTGGACCTTGTGGCACTGTTGTTAGGGCGAGTGCACTGTGTGTGAGGGCTTGCGGGGACAGTTCTTGAGAGTATTTGTGACTTGATTGGGAGTGCCAAGGGCCTCTAATCATGACAAGTTTGGGAGTCAGGTTTAGCAACTAAGAGAAAGATGGCAGCACACACAGATTAGGTCTAGCAGTGGGTCATACTTAGTGAGCTCACTGACTGAACTTGGTCAATTTGCAGATCTGCGTATCTGTGTGTTCTGGCCATTGAAATATACTTTGCCTTGAGAGTTGCATGGTTCACCATGCTCTCTTGTAAAAGCTCCAAGGAAATCAAGAATTTGAGAATGGCTTGAGAAACATATGTTGTTATGTGCATTGTTCTAGCAAGCTTGCTGAGATAAATTGAGATATTGTTGGCATGCAGTTGGAATTAAAATCCCTTGCTCCCCTCTGCACTTAAGGAGATTGTGTGTGTGTGTGTTTAGTGGGGTTGAGTGTAGGTTTTAGTGTGTTCATGCTAGGCCATGCTCAGTTTCATGGGTGCTCATCACCAGCCTCATCAGCATATATCTCTATAGAAAATCATACAACTTGCTGGGGAACATGAACTTGCCACCAGTAAAAGACAACTTGCACCTATCTGAATTTTTACATGCTGTTACACCTATAAGTATTAGAATCAAGTCTACAGAAATGTGAGCATGCATTTCCGGAGTATTTTGAAGCAGGTTTAACAGGTGGCATTGTTTACACAGGCCTGGGGTGCCTTTTCCCAGGGAGGTTCCTGTCCTCCAAGTATATCCCAGGTTGCCAGCGCAAGCCATAGTAGACTGGGAACTGTTGGAAAGAGCACAGTGAATAAAGATAACACGAGATAGCGGGTAGATTGACTTAATTTAGAACATGAGGTTCAGTGGCAGCATGACAATGATGGTCAACAGTGATAGAAAATTAACCGTGGTCATCCTGCTGACCATAATAATGGGAGGGCACTGCACAGCTATTGTGGACGGTCAACTTCAGTTTGACTTTGGTAAAGAAACCGGAAAGACATGTGGTCTAGGCTGGCTTTGCGGGGCCATGAGAAAAAGTCAGGTCAAAAAGTGCCCTACCTTTGACCGACTTGTGACTTTCCCTGGACTTTGTGACTAGTTGGTGACTGGCACAACACTGTTCCTGTCTCTTTTCCTTCAACCCATTACACCTACAGTCAATAAAGCTTGGTAGGGCCCACATCAGGGGCAAGGCCTGCTATGTTTACCACTACTAATCAAAATTTGAAATTATATAAATTGTTCAGAACAATCCAAAGAAACGAATGTTGGGTGCTGTTCAAAAATGACTCGCTCGGTGGTGGCAAGGCCACCACCAGCTTGCATTTTCTCTCAGGAAACCCAACTACAGTGTATCATCAGTTGGCTTCCCTGATTGCATAGTAGTACATGGACATAAGTACTATATAAAGGTCTTTCAATGAACAAAAGAAGGCTTTGAGATGAGCAAACTACAGTTTTCATCATCTACTATATTCATGCCTCACCATGGCCCATCAGGCTCCAAGTTGCTAATTTTCTTGAATCCTTTATAGGGTCTCTGTCACATGCATGCCGCTGTCATGCCCGCAACATGTCTAAGGGTGTAATTTTGCAAAATGTACATACCTTACATGTTAGCAAAGCAGAAGCACAGAGAGCGGACTAACAGTGCAAAGGGCACACGAAGAAGCAAGGTCACCAAGGTTGAGAGCTCTATGATAGAAACAGAAGCAACAGAATTAAACATAAGGACTTCATTGTTGCACTGTACCTTACGGGCATGCATGACAATAAGGCTGAAGAGCGAGCTCACTCGCGCAAACATCCGTTGACACGCTCTGCAAGCGTTTACGCATGTAATTTTGCAATTGCTACCAATTGATACATGTTACCATGTCCAGGTACTAAGGCACAGAGAAATACAACAGAGCGCAGTGATTATAATGCTAGTAATAAGAATACCTGAGTAAAGCTGGGTGGAGCGCATGGCTTAACCTAAGGACGGTACTGGAAAGGCTGTATTAGGTATAAAGTCTCAGTGTTTGACACTAAGCACTCTGACAGGGCATAGCATGCGTGCACTAAGAATAGAGCAGGACACGCTTGTGAGATAATTAAGACTTTGCGCAACATTGATCTATGACACGCAAGGCCCGGCAAGCCTGGAATGTAGAGTTCTAGACTTTGTGATGTCAGAACTTGAGTAAATCCAAAGTATCTGGCTTCAGCCGAAGCACACAAGGCCTAGACAAGGAGCTCGTTGCCTTCACTACAACAGAATTCCCAAAGAGAGTATTATGAAGCAGAATCAGAGTCGCGTGCTAGGCTGCAACTCTGAGGAGATAGCAACCGACGTCAGTACACGTGTAATAGCGATGTTAACCGACGTCGCAATGCTCAGAGACAGGATCTGGCCCTGAGCCAGACTCCTGAGTCAGCGCCAAGCTATGGCATGATAATTGCGACATGCATGGGACGCAGGCGAAGGAGCTTGGCAACCTAAATGATACTAAAAATGGTACTGCTAATTTGTAGGACATAGAATTGATAAATAGCGCAGTGTAATTGTAGTGTACAAGTTTTGGACTCCCGTTGTAGTCATGCGCAAGCCCCCAGCTTGATGCCGTAGCTTCAGGACTAGTTTGTAACTTTGAGCAAGAGAATATACCTAGAATTGAGATCATATTGAGTGAATTGAGTTGCGTGCGAGGCATAGAAAGCTAACGCGGCACTTGTGTGATTGTTAATTAGTTGGGTGACTTGTGCTCTGACCTGAGAAGAAGAGTTTAGTGTCATCGAGGACGCACTCTTGTGCTTTGAGGGTTTTGTGTGACGCGAGGCACTACAGGTGGCAGAGGTTCAAACCCTTTGGCTTGATTAGTGCTCGCTTGAGGGTGTATATTTCCCAAGTGGCATAGGTTCAAACCCTGTGGCTTGCGGATGGGGTTTTATAAGGCTTCTGTGTCTCTGGATCAGTTTGGAAGCTTGAGCACGTAGGTTTGAGTCCTGTGGCTTTAGTGGAAGGTTTTGTGAAGTGTTTCTGCTTGGAGCATGAAGCTTTGAGTCGTGCGTTGTGTGTTTTAAGTCATTTGAGGTCATTCTGTGTGTCACTCTAGACTTTGTGAGGGTTTTGTGAACGTCTCTTGACATTGCGTGTATTGTACTACACCTTGCCTTGAGGCCCAGCGACAACCATCGCTCCTCTTGTTATTAAAAGCCTTTGGACTTAGAGAAATCTAGATACTTGACGTGCGCTATTGCTATACATGTGTATCCTATATTCTGAGAGTTTGGTTGTTTTGTTTCTATCTGCTTCTATCACATCTGTTACGATTTTTCCTTATCTAATCTCAGTGCCTATCTAATCTCATCTTATCTCGGCACTTCGCTTATCTTCTTACCTAAAAACTCCACATATCGTACAACTTTCGACTCGTGTTTGCCTCGCTCACTTCGCTTGGCTAACACACGCATGGACACGTCACATATTCAGACTCCGACTCGTAGTATATAAGTAAGGACATACTTGTACATAGGTTTCCTTAGCTTTGAGCTAAGTTTATACATACCGGATTCTTCCTCTCAAGTCTCTACAACTAAGTGTTATTACCGCTCGCGATAGCAACAACGCAGACTTTGGGTGACTGTACGAACGTGATACAGCCCTTATGTCCTGCTAGTTTGTTATTCCCGAGTCCGGGCATAACAATTAGCTCAAAGCTTTTCACCACATCCTCTACGCTAGCCAAAGGACGTCCCCAACCAAACGAACGACACCCCGCAGACGACATTATTGCTTTCATACTTTTCCAACTTGTCCTTTTCCAACTCGCCGCTCTATTAGCCGATATTGCAAACCATCGGCTTTTCGAAAGACGTAGATGAACCAGGTGGTTCTGCTAGCCACCCTCATTGTTGTCATCGCCATCGTTGTCGCATTTATCCTATTCCTTTTCACCCTCGCATATGTGACCAGGACAGAAGAAACAGTCGAAGAAGGAACAACCACTTAAACCCCCGGCAGACAATTGTCCTGCCAGAAAAACCAAACCCCGTTCCTGAAACCGAAAGCACAAACACCACGGAAGGCAGTGCCACACCCCAGAGCCTTACGACTCCGACTCCCATTATGACTACTGCGGCTACTACGGCGGAGACTACGACGACAACCTCAATTGAGTCATCCCCCGCCTCTTCCGTGACCGTAACCCCATTTCAAACTCCGCCACCAACCCCGACAGAAGAGGACAAAATCATTTTTGACAACCTCGCCACCCTCCTCTTCGAACTCCTCATCACCATCTACCGTGAACACCTCCGCCTTCGACACTACACCCGTTGATGAGCCCCGATTTGACTGATCTCCAATTGATCAGCTTAGGCATAGCCGTCGCTATTGCCACAACCCTCACCACCCTCCTCATCCTCACGCTCGTATACGCTGAGGAGATCCGCAGACACCTGTAACGACTGGGATTGCCTCCGCGGAAGGAGAGTCCCAAGAACCGACTGGGAAAATGCACCATTCCCCGTGCACTATGTCGTCCCCCGCTTCGAGCGACAATGACCAACCATCCGCACGGATCTGGCATCCGTTAGCACGACCACGACCACCCGTTCCCTTCACAGGCGAACGGTCACAATTCGGGATCCCTCCTCCGATGAGTACTACTCGAGTCGGGAGGAGCTCCCGACCAACCATGATACCAGGGGGCTCGACGGACGTCGCTCCCCAACACCCTGGCTTGAGGACCCAGGCACCTCAGCGTGGCACATACGGGGTGCACAGGCGGCAGACCCATGGGGCAATGCTGCGCCTTCTGATGCCGCTCACGACCCCGACTATCCCGCCGGCTCCTGGAGCACAGGAGACTACGAACGAGCTCTCGCCCAGGTCGAGAGAAGCGAACCCACCGTCCTCACAGAGGACAACGTCTACATCGAGGATGACCACATCGATGCCTCGCCGCCCTACATCACCAGGGCAGCGCTGGCCGCTCCAAGGTCTCGGACTGGGCACCATTCGCCCATCTACAGTCGCACCGACCCTTTCGCCGCTCTTTGGTGAAACTACATACCCTTCCCTACGGAGAGAAGGCGCTACGTCCCGGCAGTCCCATTCAGGCAGTGGCCAGACGAGTCCGACACCAGTGACAGCTCCGACGAGTCCGATCGGGGCTGACAGCGACAACGAGGAACCAACGCCGCTGGCGCTACGATCGAGGAATCCCTTCCTCACCTCGATCACAGCCAGGCGACAGACCCTTTCAACTGGGAGGGGCCCGACTACGAGTGGAACGCACTCGAACAGATCGACCGAGACATCCTCGGTCCAGAACAAGTCGAGGCATGGGAGCTTCAATGAGCAGATGTCGAAGCCAGAACCGGCTGGCACCACACAGGAGCCCACGAGGACATGGAATACTACCTCGCCACAAACAGAGGGGCGCCTTTCCACTTTGGAAATCCCACCAATGGGGAAATCATGGCCAGAGTCCATGCCAACCGAAACCGAGAGCTATACAGCCCCCATCCCGGCCATAGATGCCCAGATTTACGGGCACGAACAGAGGAGGAGGAGCAGATCCTCAGAGGACAGCTCGAGATCCTCGCTCTCCAGCTCGACGAATGCCTCTGGCGAGAGGACAACGACGCGTGACTTCCAGTACGACTGGGAGTCTGTCTACCCGGGGTTTCACCCTGAGGAGACGGTATGGAGCGAGCCACGGCCAATGAAGGACTCGCCACCGAATCCAAGACGACCTGGCTACTATGCGGGGCCGTCAACAAGTAGGCTCATCGCAGGAGCAGGAGCAGGGGAAGCCGACATGGGAGATGTCGCAGACCCCTGGGGCGGGCAAGCCCCACAGCAACCACCGGCGCCGCAGCAACTGCCTGCCTCGCCACAAGATCGAACGGATCAATTGATCCAGCAGGTGGCTCTCCTTAGGGATGAGAACCTGCGGCTCCACAACGACGTCACTGACTTACGACAGCACGCAAATCAATGAGGGAGGCCTGGGGCACCTCCCTACCGACCTGACCTGGATCATTATTCGATCCCACGACCGCCCGGATGGGCACCGCCAGGCAACGGACCAGTCGGTGACTGGGACGCCGACGAACCCCCGGCCTTTCTGCAGTCAAGGCCAATCATCATGAAGCTGCCTGAGCCCTTCGAAGGAGAGCATGATGACATGGACCGCTTCATAGGCGACTGCAATGCCTACTTCAAGACGTTCTGCCATCAATTCCGCGGCGTCCCCTCCCTCATGGTGGTGTGCGCCACCTCCCTCTTCATCAAGCGCGCCAAGGACTGGTGGACCCATCGTCGCGAAGACTTTTGGGTCAACGACTATCATGATCCCGCTGGCCCCCGATTCCGATACCCACATTGGGACGACTTCGTTCGGGAATTCAAGGCCACGTTCCGAGATCTCGCATGCGAAGAAATGCACGAAACAAAGATGAAGACGATGAAGATGGCGGGCGACCTGGCCACCGTCTTCTTCCAGAAGCTGGAGCGCGAAGCCAAGTTGGCAGGAAGACGCGATGACACAGATTGTCGTGGAACGATGGTCGCTGCCGTGCGACAAGGAGTGCCATGGTCGTATACGTTGATCATCACTAGCATCGGGGTGGGAATCCCCCAGAACTACGACGAGTGGAAGGAAAGGATCCTCGTCATGTATGAGGAACGCCAGCGCGACTGCGCCTATAACGAATCCCATGGCATCGGCCAATGTGACCGAGGCAACAACAAGAAGCCCGGGAACTTCAAGAAAATCACCGCCCCCAGCAAGAGCAATGCAGGGGGCGCGACAAGTTCCTCGGGCAGAAACTTGGGACGCGACGCACAAGGCCGATGGCATACGGTAGCGCAAAAGACGTTCGGCGGTCAAGGACAGCCGATGGACGTAGACGCACAGGATGAGAAGAAGCAGAAGCAGCGCGCCGAAGGGCGTTGCTTCCGATGCAACGGAAAGGGGCATCTAAGCAAGGATTGCCCCGACAAGAAGGTAGTGGTACACGCAGTCGAGGCAGTACCCAAGGAACTGCTCATGGAGAGCACGAAGGTCGAGGAGGTAAAAGAGTAGGTCATCGGGCGCCTGATTCCGCCGCGACGACCAAGGACTTACATACTGGTGAACGTTCCTCTTCTGTCGGCCGGTCTGACACTTTTATATCACGCACAGACACTTTATTTACTGCGCATTCGAATATACCCCCACCTCATGTTTCGAGGCGGGCTTTTACGACTTCCACCCGACCACCACCAGTATTAGAATCGAACAACCGATACAGTATTCTTCCGATTGAAGATACTAACGACTTTTCCCTAGGAATTGACTCAAGCGCCCCTTCCAATGGGGCCGAACAGGGGGTAGAGAGCCCTCAGGAACCAGCTCACGAAGGCGCTGGAATGCCAGGATCGCTGGCTAAACGTCTGGCAAGTAGCTCATCGTGAGTGAAAGCATCGAACGAAAAGGCAACCACCATATCGCCACCCATCTTAACAACGGTGCACCAGTCGAGGCCTCCGTTTAAGCCGGAGTTTCAAGCCGCAGTGCCGAATGCCCGATCGGATGGGGCAGAGCGAGCGCCTAGCGCTAGCTCTGATGAAGCGGCCTTGCTTGTTGGCAAGGTACCTCCACGGGGCCCCAGCCACGCTGGGAGTTTAGAGGGAATAGGCAGAGGCACCAAAACCTCCCCTGGTACGGAGCAGATCGCGAGGACCTTGCAGTTGAAATCGCCCGGCAAAACGGCGGCTGCGACGAAGACATTCCCTTCCCGCGACCAATCATGGGGTCCGCACCCCCAGAAGCACGAACTTCTGACGACCAAAGGGAGATTGGGAACCCCGAATGCAATGCAGGACCCTATGGAGGCGCAAGCCTCCTACGAGGGCCGGGAGGTCGGCGACGAAGCTGGTAAGTCCGTTCATTCGGCACAAGCTAAGTCTAGCGTCTCCGCACGTATTAGCGGCCAAGATCAGGACGACGCCTCTCGGGAACGCACTGCAGGTTCCCCACCCGCGACTGGAAAGGACGACAAGAAGGCCCGCTACTCTGCCGGCACTTGTGCCCAACAAACGACAGAGGAAAGGACTGCCGCAGGGAAGGAAGCTGCTAGTGCCCAGGCAGTGAAAAGGGGGCATACGGTAACTATGATTGAAGTTCCTGATCCCGACGACGACACTGCCTACCGCCAATGGCTCAAAAAGGGAAGCCTGACGGTAAGCCCGAAAAGGAAATTGGTGGCAATGCCGACTCCTCCTGAATCACTGACACCGACAAAAGCGACTAGCCCACTCCCTAACGAGGGGGTGGGCCTGACCTATGTCCCGAAGAACGAGGTGACCTCACCAACGGTAGCTGTGCCTTCTACAGCCAGTGCGAAGGTTAGAGAGGCCCCTCACCGATGGATGCGACCCTTTGAGGTTGACTGGACGCTTCGTGCGATTTGCGAAGCACGAAACGACAACGCCGCCCACGCCGCCCTTGCAGTATGGATACACAAGGACAAGGGCGCCGAAATGACGAACGAACTCCTCAAAGAGCTTAGGCTTGGAGGAGAGGATGCTAGAGAGCGGCTCTGTGAACTTCATAAGCCGCCCGTCATCGTCCATAGCCAGGAAAGTTCGAAGAACAATTTCCTCGTGGACATCATCCTAAATCCCGTCGCCGGAACGAAGACGCTGAGCACCAAAGGGCTCCTGGATAGCGGCTGCACAAGCAGCGCCATCAACCAAAGCTTCGTCAAGAAGCACAACCTACCGACTCGGAGGGTCAACGTACCGATCCCCGTTTACAACGCCGATGGCACCCGCAATGCAGGCGGGGACATCACCGAATACGTCGAGACACGTATGACGATCAAGGGACATGCTGAGCGCATCGACCTTGCCGTCACGAACCTAGGGATGAAGGACATCTACCTGGGCCATGACTGGCTGAAGCATCATAACCCTTCAGTCAACTGGAAGACGCAGTCAATCCTGTTTGGTCGATGCGCCTGTATGGGCAACGACTTCAGTCTGCCCGACGCCGATCCTGATGACAAATAGGATGAAGAACTCGAAGAAGGCGACACGATTCTCGCCGTCAACATGCAAGAGGAGCTCGTCATACGAGCTGTGCATCACACCAACGACCTAGCCACCGCGGCTAACGCTGAGAAGCCAAAGAAGAGCTTTGAGGAGATGGTACCCGAGGATTACCACTCCTTCCACGACCTGTTCTCCAAGGAGAACTTCGACGAACTCCCCAAATGAAAGCCATGGGACCATGCCATTGAACTCACTCCCAATGCGAAGGCTTCCCTCGATTGCAAGGTATATCCCTTGAACCAAAACGAGCAGGAACAGCTCGACATGTTCCTCGACGAAAACTTGGCTTCGGGACGCATCCGCCCCTCCAAGTCCCCGTTCGCCTCCCCTTTCTTCTTCGTCAAGAAAAAGGATGGCATGCTGCGACCGGTCCAAGACTACCGGAAGCTCAACGAAATGACGATTAAAAATCGATATCCGCTACCGCTCATATCAGAACTCATCGACAAGCTTCGCAGAGCCAAGTACTTCACGAAATTCGACGTTCATTGGGGATACAACAACGTCCGGATCCGAAAGGGAGACGAGGAGAAAGCCACCTTCTGCACAAATCGGGGCCTGTATGAGCCCACCATCATGTTCTTCAGCTCACCAATTCGCCCGCCACGTTCCAATGGATGATGAACGACATCTTCCGTGACCTGATCGCCGAGGGAAAAGTAACCATCTACCTCGATGATATCCTGATCTTCACAAAGGATAAGGCGGAACACCGCCGAATCACGAAACAGGTTCTCCAACACCTACGGGAGAACAAGCTTTTCCTCAAAGTGGAAAAGTGCGAATTTGAGGTGTTGGAAACCGAGTATCTCGGTGTCATCATCTCCGAGAACTCGATCTGCATGGACCCCGTCAAGATTGCCGGGATTGCAGAGTGGCCTACGCCAACGAAGAAGCGGGAACTACAGTCATTCCTCGGCTTCACGAATTTCTACTGAAAGTTCATCAAGAACTACTCGAAGGTCGTAAAGGCGCTTACCGCCCTTACCAGACTCGTGCCCTGGAAGTGGACGCACAAACAAGATAAAGCTTTTGTCGAGCTCAAACGACGCATGGCTGAGGACGTTATCCTCGCCATCCCAAATGAGACCGACCCTTTCATGGTCAAGGCCGATGCCAGCGAAGGCGCCGTCGGCGCAGTGCTTAGTCAGAAGCAGAATGGGAAATGGCGCCCAGTGGCGTTCATGTCGAAGTCGCTCTCCGCTACAGAGCGCAACTACGAGATATACGACAAGGAGCTGCTAGCAATCATGCTAGCACTCAACGAATGGCGCCATTATCTAATGGGCGCTGCCGTAGACATCGAAATCTGGACGGATCACCAAAACCTCCAGTATTTCCAAAAGCCTCAGAAGCTGAACCGACGACAAGCGCGCTGGGTGACCGAGTTAGTGGAGTATCACTTCATTCTCCATCACAAGCCAGGCGCTCTGAACAAGAAGGCCGACTTATTGTCCCGCCGTGACGACCACGATCAAGGAAAGGATGACAATGGAGACATCGTCGTCCTTCAACCCGCGCATTTCCGGGCTCTCATCATGCCCACGACCAACGAAGTGCACACGAAGGTCGAGGACGCCACTCGACAGGAAGAGCTATGGGATGAGGGAATCAAAACCTCTCTGGCTCACGAACGAGGAGTCTCCCGCGAAGGAGGACTCCTGAAGTACGACGGACGCATCTACGTCCCGCGCCACCACGCAATTCGCGGCGAGATCATTGCCCAGTTCCACGACCACGTCTCGGCCGGACATCCAGGCATCGAGAAAACAAAGGAGTTGGTCCTCAGAGAGTACTGGTGGCCAAAGATGAAGAAGACTGTCGAAGCCTACGTCAAGGGCTGCGAAGTTTGTCAACGCACGAAGTCGAGCACGCAACCCAAGGCCGCTCCTCTTAATCTGAACGCAGTCCCCAAGGGACCATGGACCCACATATCAGTGGACATGGTTACCGGACTACCGACCTCAAACGGTTGTGATGCCCTACTTGTAATCGTCGACCGTTTCTCGAAAGCCATCATCCCAGTCGCCTGCAACGTCGAACTGTCAGCCGAGGGATGGGCGCGAATTCTCCGAGATCACGTCTACGCCAAGCACAGCATGCCACAAGTCGTCATCTCTGATCGAGGACCGCAGTTTGTATCCAAATTCATGAAAGAACTCTACAGACTGCTCGACATCACGCCTAACACATCGACTGCCTGGCATCCTCAGATGGATGGTCAGACCGAACGAGTTAATCAGGAGATTGAGAAGTACCTCCGTATCTTTGTTAACTATCAACAGGACGACTGGACCGATTGGCTGCCGCTTGCAGAGTTTGCGCACAACAATCGGATCCACAGCGCAACGGGCAAAAGCCCCTTCATGGTCCTATATGGACGGAACCCACGTCTGATCCCTGATGCCTCAAACTACTACTCCATCTCCAATCCAGCGGCAGAGGAGTTCATGACGATGATGAGTGACATTCATCGAGAAACCCGCGAAGCGCTTCAAAAGGCCACAGCTGATATGAAGCGACAGTACGACAAGAAGAAAACGGCGTCGCGTAATTACCAAGTCGGCGACAAGGTCTGGTTGGACTCCACCAACCTCCACCTTCCACGACCGAAGAAGAAGCTAGACGACAAGCGCGTCGGCCCCTTCACGATCCTCAAAAAAGTGGGAGCAGCCGCCTACAAGCTGAAGCTCCCACAACACTGGAAGATTCACCCGCACTTCAACAAGAAGCTCCTGACCCCGTACGTCCTGCCGGCCTTCCCTAATCAGGAAGTTCCACCCGCGCCTCCTCCCGATCTCATCAACGATGAGGAGGAGTTCGAAATTGAAGAGATCTTGGACTCTCGACCCCGCACGATCCACAGTGGACGAGGCAAGAAGCCTTACGAAGTCATAGACTACTTCGTCAAGTGGAAAGGATGGACGCGTGAACACAATTCGTGGGTTCGCGACTCGGAAATGGGCAATGCCCAAGAAGCGATAGAAGACTACGAAAACCATAACGACAGTGCCAGAAGACTCGACGCTACGAAAACCATAACTCCGCAGGAAAACAAGCGCGTAACCATGATCCTCGACTTCAAATATGAGGATGGTTCCTGTTTCTACCTCGCCCAGCGACAAGATGGGAAGCAGAAATGGGTACAAGACCCAGATCCCGACGTATGGCACGACGTTATCCAGGACTATTGGTATAGCATACGCTCCGACTCAGAGAATGACGAGCCTTAACGGCAGTCGGGATGCCTGCCTTAATGAGGGGGTAATGTTATGATTTTTCCTTATCTAATCTCAGCACCTATCTAATCTCATCTTATCTCGGTGCTTCGCTTATCTTCTTACCTAAAAACTCCACATATCGTATGACTTTCGACTCGTGTTTGCCTCGCTCACTTTGCTCGGCTAACACACGCATGGACACGTCACGTATTCAGACTCCGACTCGTAGTATATAAGTAAGGACATACTTGTACATAGGTTTCCTTAGCTTTGAGCTAAGTTTATACATACCGGATTCTTCCTCTCAAGTCTCTATGACTAAGTGTTATTACCGCTCGTGATAGCAACAACGCAGACTTTGGGTGACTGTACGAATGCGATACAGCCCTTACGTCCTGCTAGTTTGTTATCCCCGAGTCCGGGCATAACAGCATCAGAATCCCCCACAAACTTGAGGGTTTGTGTGTGTAGTGTTGGGTGTGGGTGTGATCAGTGTCTTTGATGCTGTTGCATTTCTAGCTTGCACGCACAGAGTCTCTTCACTGTGACGATGTAGTATACATCGTAAGATTTGATATTGGCAGCCATCTCAGGATGGGAGGTGGTATGGAACACAAAACCAACCACTGGGATGACAATGACAATGACAATGACAACGACAGGTAATGTGGGGTGGATTAGAGCATGATGCTGGGCTAAACTGTGGGTTAGGTCAAGGCCCTAATTGCATGGAGGAGGGTGTAGGGACGGCTGAAGAGGCAGGAGATGTCGAGGGCAGGACAAAGGGCAGGACCCTGGCAGCGAGTGACAGCAACGACGTCAAAGCTCTTTAGGCAATCCAGGAAGGGCTTGAGGGTGCAACGAATGTGCCCAGAATTGTGGCTGTACAACCTCCAAAATGACCACAACTGCCGACCCCACCTAAGCTGTGCAAGATGACGATGACAATTACTCCGAGACTTAGCGTGATCATTCTCTGATGTGGGTCCATGGTACTGTCTAGTGGAGGGTAGCTGTGCAAGTAGAGCATAGACTGACGACGCTGGAAGGCATGAGACATCGAGGAGGAGGGTGCGACGAAGCTCAGGATCCTGACAGATGACAACATTGACAATGCCCATGCTATCTTGGGCAATAAGGGAGGACTACAGGGCGCAGCAAATGCGCTTGGAATCATGGCTGTATGACCGCAGCCACCTGCCCCACCGAACACCAACATGAACCTCCCGCATGCTATGCAACCTTCCCAGTCACCCCAGCTATGTACATCTCCCCCTCATTGGGTGGAGGATCATGAATCTGCTGTGCACCAGTACCCTTGATACCCCAATCGCCCTCAGGTCCCCCTCCTCTAGCTGGACTGCCATCTCTAGGGCCTCACCACCTCTGTTTACGACAGATGGTGAGGTTGTTTTGCCTCTTGGATTTCCTCCCCCTCGCACTCCATCCACCAGTGTGTTTGCACTCGCTGCCACCGTGGGATCATTTGCATAGGTAGAGGGCATACTATTTACCCTAACAACACTATGCACAATGCCTGCTGTCGATACCCATGGCCACCGTGCTCACACCAAATTTTATTTTTTCTATTTAGAATTTATTTTTGACTACGTCAATATAATATATTACATTTGGGTACAGATCAAGTCTCAATAACTAGGCAGGGAATAGTTACCTAGCAAGCTTGTTTGCTCTTATCCACAGTGCTGCCCTTCATTTTGAGCCCATTCTAGTCTATGATATGAGCAATAGAATGTACAACCAGACGCTAAGGCGGCATACTGGGCTGCTGAAAATTCGACAAAAAGTGTATAAACTTGAAGGTAGAGCCTGCAGCGTACAAGTGAGTATGGTGCCAGGATGGTTGAATAGCATGCACACCTGGTTTCTGGTCCACTCGTTCACTTCCCATGAACTATCGTCATCAAGATTTTAACTCCAAGTCGGAACCCTTTGAATGGTCAGTATCTTGACAATGAGCACTAAGAAACACATATGAGTCCAGATGTATGGCTGCCTGTTGCTAGCAGCCAGCAGGTGAGACATGGCTATTCTCAAATATAGTGCTGACAAAAACAAGTAAGCATTCAGTTTACAGGTACAACGGCTAGTGCACACACCACAACTAAAACTCATTCTCCCCCACTTCTCACTCTACTGAAATGGTGAAACCTGACGTGAGGATCACCACCATTGTAGACATTGAAGGGCTTGCAGATTGTCATTTCTTGAGGTTGAGATGGCCTATTACGAATATGATTGATGAGTGGAATACGAAACAGGTAGGGATCTGCACTGTACCAGTATTTACGGTCCATACAGACGGACTTCATCACGAAAAGTGTCCAAACCTGATCGGGCCCCAACTAGTCCTTACCGATGAACACCTATACCTGCCTCAAATGGCAAGGGCTAACCTTCCTGGTAGGTCTGACCTATCTCAATCAAGGAGTGATTTTTGTGACCAGACCCTGGTCAGGAATTTGCCTTTCCTTGGCCAGCCCTTGCAAGAACAGCCTTGTGAGGTGAACCTGGTCATGCAAGGTGGCCCTTATCAGTGGTGGTACGTATGGATGGACTCTGTCGCTACAGGTCAACCATGTCACTGAATACTAAACTCAAATATATTGCAAAACAAGTATTTATTCAGCATGTATTGAATACAATACAAGTATGAGTCTGAGCTACCAGCAAACAGTCCATGCAATAAGCCTCATCGTGGAAGCGAGCCATGCCTATACCACTTGTATACCACTTCTGGGTGTTCCAGATTTCTGTCAACAAATTCCGCAGTTCCATGTGCTCAGCGAGACCAGGACCTTGAGCTACGGTGGAGCGAGTGTGTTGGATTCCATTGTTGAGGTCCTTCATTGCCTTCAATTCATCCATTTCCTATCAAAGATGATCAGCACAGAATGAGAGAACAGGCACTAGCATACCTCTTTTGCTGATAGCCTGCATTTCACAGACACCAATGAAGGAATGGTGCCAATTATTGAAAGTGCCTCCTCCACGAGATGAGCCTTGAGGTCTTCGGTCCTACGGTTCTGTCAGCGAGATAGTAAGAAAAACAGAGTAGTTAGACTGACACTCCAGCAGGATTAGTCACCGTGCGGCGTGACGGTAGCATAGCTTTATCCATCACACCCAGCTGTTGTACAGTGGCCTTGGGATCGTTGAGATGATGCTGTATGAGGTTAAGCTAAAACATGTATCAGCACCAAAAGTTGAGTCAAACGATGACAAACCAAACCTTGATACCTTCCTTGAGAAGCATACTTGTGCTCAAATGCACTGAAGAGGTATTAGAGGTGACTATATGTGCATTATAAGTGACACTCAGTCATCACATACCCCTTCTCATAAGGAACCACCAATTTCCATTGCCCTCGCCTGTGTAATTACACAGTAACCAAGCTTGATTATCCATCACCTAGTATACGTGTTGAGGTAGCAACATCTGTATGTAGTGCCATTGCCCTTTATTGAGAATGCCTTGTTATGAGTCATTGACCAGAGCTAGTGCATTGCGCTTGACAAAGAAGAGGAGAAGCGAGATTGTTGAAGTAACAAGTGGCTGACAGTGCAGAGGCGATGATGGTGGGAGGAAGGCAAAGAAGGAAACGGCGGCCTCCGACTTCAATTCCAAGAGTTGACATGTCATTGTCATGTGATGAATAGTGTCATCATAATGACATCATCTGCATGAAGGACCGAGTCCCCAGACCAAAATCGCCAGAATCCTAGTATTATGACCGACAAAGTTTTACTGGATGAAGAACTGCGACCCTATTTTCTTGATATTATTTCATATATACTTTGACCAGCTTTGCAAGGATTTATCATGACCCTGCCAGTGAGACATGTTGCTGCAAGGTTATTATCCGGGAGGCAAATGTTCACCTGGCTATGCCCTTTGAGGCAGAAGCCTGACCATGCTAGCCACAGTGAGATAAAAACTTGAGCAGTACCTAGAAGGTAATTGTCAGCCTTGTGATATGATGGTAATTCTGACCTGCACAGGCCTTGACTTGCCTAGTTTGGACACTTTTGGTGATGTTATATGGGCACCATACCCAATCCGTCACCCATCTCAACTACAACTCGATGGTACGGGTTACGGTACAGATTTGGTCCATATCAACCATAAACATACAGCTGTGTACAGCCGTCTATACGGGTGGGAACCAATAGCATAATTTTGGGCATAATTTAGCCCATTATAGCCATTCCTTACACTGGTCCCTGAGGCGTGATTAATGTCAATCTCTCATCAATTGCCACATTGACTGCTCTCTTTCTCGCATTACCACCTTCTTAGTACTCTTCTTGCTCACCCTTCTTAGCTCTGTAGATTCTACGACATACTAACTCTTTCCCTTACCAACATTAGCAAGCTGTGACTGTACTTCTCTCATCTATTATATCATGAAGCAATATACCTCAATATTTCCAACAGTCTTGCAGATGTTTCAGTCCAATAGTTCAGAACGGGGCACGTTGTTTCTCTCCTGTCCAAACGGCTAATTGTTCTTGCCAGGTTTGGTGGTATAAAGGCACATCCCAGCCTTGGAGACCCCACATCTTGACATGCCTCCACGAAGCGGCGAGACACAAGGCATTCTTCTGGCTTCATCCTCTCATGCCATTGCCTTTTGTGCTTCCAGATGGTTCATGATCTCCATAACAGTTCTTGTTCTTCCAGTCCCAGCCATCATCTCTACTGTTCCAATGCTTACTTGTCAGTTTTCAGCCAAGTGCCCGCAACTGATGGATTCGCTAGCAGGTGCTTTGGTTCTTGCTTATTTCTACCTTGTTGCTATTCTTTTTAGCTATGGTGAGCTGACACCCACTCTGTTCTCCTAAGTTTTAAGTTACTTACTTGCTCAAAGTGAACGCAGCCTTTCTGGCATTCTTTTCACTCGGGAAATTATTTCCTGGACCTCGCTTGCATTATCGACGATCTCATGTTTCTCAAATGTGTTTGGATTGATTTTGGCACCTCTTGAAGGTTGGGATTGCTACGGTCTTTGTAGCAGGCACTCAACAAGGTCCTGAAGATCAAGCAATAGAAGGCAAGTTTTGCATAACATATATCAATGATAGACTCTTATGCTTGAGTAGATCCAGACTCTGAGAATGTTCAAGAGACTAAGACAGTCTTCATCATGGGAGCATTGGATCATACTATCTCTGTTTGTGAGTTTTCTCGCTCACAGCTTTTATATCATGGCCTGAAGATGGTTTCAGTGGTATCCAATTTTACGACGGTGAACGAGATTCTGGACCATTTGTGCCAACGAGGTCTTGTTCCTCTATGTGATTGTCTGCTCCGAACACATACCCTGCGTATGTCTGGATTGCGGTGCCATATATATGGATGCGAGACAATCGCAGATCTACAGGCAACAGCGATGACCCATCATCAAGAAGATCATTGCTACTCTCCCTATGTCAACACCTCCAGAACTGAAGCAAGGCTTGCTGGATGCTCATCGCAAACTGAGCGACTATTATTATAAGTATGATGAATCTCCTTTCTACACTTGGACCGCTTGTATGTCATCATCGTTTGTGTGTATATCATGTTCTAACTGCGTTTTCAGTACTGGATCCTAGGATCTCTTATACAAAGGGTCTCAAGCGGGACTACAAGAACAATCTTGACCTTGACACATACCTTGAAAGCTCGAAGCAGCTATTACAGGATTACTTTGACTGACATTATCCTCCCATGACATCTGATCAGCTCAACACTCCTCTGTCATCTCCTGGTCCATCAAGATCAAGGCAAATTGACGGTTCGCCTCAAAAGGTGGACTTCACATCTTGCTACGACGATGAAGAAGATGCTGTGGTGACAGAAGATGAGCTTGAATGCTATTTCTCACTCCCCAAAGAGAATTTTCGGACTACAATGATGAGCCTAGACTTCTGTGGCAATGGCAACACCCAAAACTCTGACAGAGCTTAGGCAATTAACATAGCAACACAGCAATCAAGGCAATGTGTGTGCGAGTGGTTCGGTGCACCTCTGTGCAGTCAATTCCTCAATAACACAAGATACACTGCGACTTTTCAGTCAGTGAAGTAGTACTCTTGGTCAAGGAGTACTAATAGACATTGGCTGTAAGCCGGGAAGGATCTCAATAAACGAGATGGGAAGGAATCTGGTATGACGTGAATACCAAGAAACCAGAATAGAGACCACGAAAATGGTCTAGTAAACGTGGGGATGGACTAAAGGGCATGAAAATGGCTCTATAAATCGTAGCAATGGACTAGAAATCATAGCAAAGCACTAGAAATTGTGGGGAAGGACTGGAAGTCGTAGCAATGTGCTAGAAATCATGGGGATGGACTGGAAAATGCGGGGAGGGACTAGAAGACGTCGAAATAGCCTAGTAAATGTGGCTTGGGGGTGTACCTAATATTGTGAGTCGAAACAATAGCAATAAACGTATGGAGACTGCAAGAAACTGGTAGAAATCGTAGCAACTGAGGTGCTGAGTGGGGTGCTGCGGCAATAGATGCACGGCAACTCCGAACAATGATAAAGACGAGGGTGATCCTATAGAGCTGAACTGGGCCTACACGGAGGCAATACTGAACTGGGCAATGAAAACGATGGTGATGTAGAAGGTGAAAGCGATAAAACAATCCTATGTGGTGAAAGTGAAGCAATGTTGTGGCATTAAAAGACAAAAGCAAGTTATTGACGCAAGATTTTGTGTATTGGTGCAACCAACAATGTTTTAAAGAGTAAAGCAAGCGATGAAGGATAACTTGGAGTAACCTTAGCTGACTGGAATGCTGTAGTCTCGTCAACTGGGTAAGAACTAGCTCTAAAAATGCGGTATCTACCTAGTTTTTATACTACAAGTATGATTTTATAAATAGAATATTCTTCGAAGCCTTAGTAAGGCTGTAAGTCCTTGGCTTTTGTAATAGCCGTAGTAAACATATAGTATCTGTGGTTCTAAAGTAACAGCAAGTCTTCGACGTTGCCATGTATGGATGCGAACCGTGTGGTTTTATTGAGCGAGGAGCGGATCATAAGGTGCTGTTTAGCTGCGGATTATTAAGCTGCAGTTGCCGTGCTGAGGTGTATGCATGGGGCAATGATAATTCGAAGTCTTGGCACTGTAACAGCCTTAGTAAACACGGTCTATAGTTGCCGTAGCTGTAATTATCGTAGCTGGGAGGGTACTCGCATCAATCATGTCATTTCATTAAATGATTGATGGGCACATCAACCAGATGCTTCTGAGTGATGTAGCAACCCCATTTTAGGATGATTGTTGATCAAAGGTGCCTTGCCGTGATGGGATACGGTAATTGAGATGCGAGGCGAGCTGGGAAGGATAATGGAGTGTGTGAGAAGTGGATGTCATGGTTTTAGGACTGTATCTGAATGTTTGTGGCCTATACTGTGAAAATGAGTGGTATTATCGAGTGTTGGCAGTGTTATGGAGTGTGTGAGGATTATAATGGTGTCGTTTCGAAGGTATTGGGTGATGGATGGCTAAATCCGTGAATTCTGAGCATACAGAGCCTGGAGGCTCATCAACAAATCCCATCAATTGGTGGCATATTCGTCGCCATGATTTTCCTTGACTTTCACACCTTGCTTGTGATCTACTGTCAATCCCAGGTGTGTAGTTCCTTCAAATCTCATATTGTAGTTGCTGATGGTTGCGTGTAGGCTCTGCAGTCGCTGTAGAACATGTTTTCTCTGGGAGTAGGGACACCATCTCCCTTCACCGATCACGCTTGAAACCCGACACGATTCATACTCTGATGCTGGTGAAGCATAGGCTTTGCCTTGCCTGAAACACTGTTGAAGAGCTTCTCACCATTGAGGAGGAGGAGGAAAACTTTGCGCCGTAGTTATATAAGTAAACTCATTGAATACATTATGCAATCTTAGAAAAAATATATATGGCTGTACAGCTGTCATACTGGTATATATGGAGCCGTACCATACTGTACAGGCTCATCACTGCTGGAGTACGATGACGGGTACAGAACATCCATATCCGTATGGCAACCATATTTTTTACGGTGCAGATCCCTAGAAACAGGATCCATTCAATTGATCTCAAATTGCCCTGTCTCCTCCTAATGATGTGCTCTTTCGCCAACCTGTTTTCTCAAGTATTTGTCCACCTTTTTAGTCAATATATCCATAATTGTCCTGGCATGCCAGTGAGGTGTTGGAGCCTAAGCGCCATAGTAAGCAAAGGGAGGGATGGAAAGGAGATGGGAAAAAAGCTCACAGCCAATCACAAGAGAAGTTACTTCAACACTAGGCACCATCTTCAATGTGAACTGTCTGTTCATGAAGAAACCAGTCAGTCTTGAAGAAAACAACATCTAATGCAGATGATCAGCGAAAAGAACAATGGTAAGGAACTTGCTACTTGCAAGGCAGTCCTGGTGGTTTCAGAGTGTCCTCACCATCTTATACCCAAAGCAAAATAGCCCTGATGAAAGGAGTGAGCACTACAAACATGTACACTCAGAAAATGGACATGTACCTTTTGACAAGGCACTGTAGCTCATTCAAACCAAGCATAAATGGTGTCTAGACACTGAAAATAAGGGAAAGATCCCATTCACCATCACCATCAATGTTGATATGGTGGTGAAAGAAAAAAGGCCACTGTCACAGCCATCACAAAATCGGCAAACATATGAGCATGGGACATAATAATAGGCCTGTAATAATGATGCGTACCTCGAGAACAGGTTTGGTGTAAACTTGAAGGGCAGACAACATGATTCAAGGTGGCAGGGAGGTCAGGGATCTGAGTCGGTGTCAATGAAGAACAGTATAGCAGGGAGGGAGAAGAAAAGATGGAGAAAGGGAGGGAGGGAGGATGGCAATGGGAAATGGGAACTACTCGAAAGCTAGAGTTTAGTCAATGTTCCATCCAGCCTTTGTACCAATAATTCTGTCAGAGCCAGAAAGAAGGTCGAGATTTGACAACATTGGAATAATGAACTTACGAGCAGTGCCACATGCTTCATTGTTTATTCGGGTCCTGTTAAGTACTACGCAAGCGAAATACCAGATGGACGTGCTGCGACACAACTTTCACAATAGCCAAGGGACATGTGACAGCGACTGTGATTCTTCAGAAGTTGTGCCATTTCGTTTTCGCTTGCCAGTAGCAACCTCATTGTGTCCAGTATCTCTCGTTTCTGCTAGTATTCTGGATGGAGTGACCTGGACTGAGGACTCGTATCTGCCATGCTTGCAACGGCCCACTTCGGCTAAGTATAAACCTTGATCAAACCTTGATCGAAAGAACCCTCCCCGCTACATACCGTGGGCGTCCAGATGTGAAATCCTTGGATTCTGTAATAGAGACGTTATATCGGTCTCCTTCGCCAGGAACCCGTCATCAATCATATGTGGAAAATATATGCATTTCTTTGACCATGAACCTTATTGCCTCTATTTCGGGTTCCAGCGCTGTTTTTGTTCTGTGATACGTAAGGCCAACCTTCTGATCAAGTCAGGGGAGGCGTGATGATGATTATTCACGACGTATCAGAACATACTATCAGTCTCTCTGTTTCATACTGAAGCGATTGTATTGAAATCAGTCTTTAGAACAGCTCGATTCGTAAACCCGTTCATTCATTTATCTGTGTCACAAACCCGTGCATCTGTTTTCCTCTGAAAATTGGCATCCAGTATTGTCGAAAGGCAAAATCCTCGGGTCTGACAATAAAATATCAGTTTCGTGACACACAACAGTCACTCTCATGCTCTCACCCGGTATCATGTATACGGATATCCGTCTTCCGAAATATATTCGCGAACAAGAGGTAAAGCTCGCACCATGCCAGACTGAATGCTGTTAACGACCACCGTTGATATGAGAAAACAGGGAATGACCTACTTGTGGCCAAGACACATTCGCGGTCCCTTGGAGAACGGAACAAAATATTTCGCTTCGACCTCCTTGATATCATCAGCGAGCCAGCGTTCGGGAATAAATTGGTCCGGGTCGTGGAATATATCTGGGTTTGAGTGGACAAAGGTGATTCCGATAGACACCGTTGTCTCAATACACCATTAGCAAGATAGCAAGAATAGTTAGGAGTAGGAGGACTTACTCCGGCAGGTATATGATGCCCGCATATGATGGAGTCGCTAGGGCCAACCACGCGGGGCAGAGGTGTGACAACTCCATGCGATAGCCGAATCGATTCCTTGATGACCGCCGTCTATGGTTCGTTCAGCATTATGGGATAGCAGATTTATAGCGGTATGTACTCACTAAGTAAGGCAGCTTTTCTAGGTCCTGGTACTTGACTGTCATGTCCAGACTTGGCCAAGCGTTGTTAAGTTCCTGCATGAGCCTTTCCCGAGATTTAAGGTTCGACAGCACATGGTAAACTCCCGCTGTTATTACGGCTCCCACCTATTGAGAGTATTTAGGTTATGTAGTGTCAAGCAGATGAAGTCTGGTTTACTGTTTCGCTTCCAGCTCCAAGCAGGGTGATCGATTCCTCGAGTAATGATCGTTTCGATGGTGCATCTCCTTTCCCCGATAGAAGACAATGGAAGACAGTTTCATGGTCTTCCAAGTAGAGGCTTTCTGGATTTGTCATGGCCCTGTCAATTCGGTTGGAGAAGAGGGCAAAGAGGTCAAAATATCCTTTCATCGCGGGGAGCAAGCGCTTGATGAGCCATCGCGGACCGTGCGATACCATCGGAATGAGCCAAGGAAAATATTTGAGGGGCCATATCATTGGGACAGACGATATGACGCTAAGAAGAATCGGGTGTTCAAACTTGTCGGCGTCAAGGGATTCGAAAGACTCGGCAAAGCAGTACAACATAATGATGTCCATCGTAACTGCTCGGAAAGCAAGGAAAAGATTGACGGGGTTTTCTGGACCACCAGAGCTTAGTCTGCGGATGAGATGGTCAACCTAAAGGATAGTATCAGTCAGGCCACGATGCTAAAGTGACTATCTACATATTTTTTCCTGGATAACACTTTGAATTTTGATAATTCTGGAACGAGAGAAGACAGGGCCTAAGAGTTCGCGCCGTATTTTAGCAGCGTGAGGATCAACACATGCGAACGAAGATGAAGACTGGTCGAAAGCATCATATAATTCTGGGTCCTTGGTAAACTTGGATCCGACGAAATATATGTCCCCGTAAGCCCTAGGATCGCTGAAATGTAGCTTCCAATGGGCAGCGGTTTTAGCACGAGTCCTGGTCACAAATTTTAGCGCACCTCGTTAGGGCCTACTCTTACTACTGGTCCTAAATTGGAACAAATGAGAACCCTCAAGCATAGAACACAGGGCGTTATCATACCGTATTGAATGTGGAGTTTCTCAAGATGTTCCAGAAAACCGCCATCTTGGAGTACGTCGAAGTGGAACTTATACCACTTGGAAAGAGCAGCGATACGGGGCCCAGGATAATGCCTCAATGGATGATTTAGATACTGGTAGAGATGCCTTGCAAGGATCAGTAGTGTTGACGCTAAAATGGCGTAGTTTGCGACCGATAGAGAGTTGAGGATTGCCTTGAACATGTCGGTGATTATGCTGACTCGGAACATAGGCGGCCATATTATTATAACTGAGACAAGTCGCAACGATACGTGTGACGATAGTCCATAACGGTCGGTTTAAATTTTGGCTCTGGGGCCGGGTTAAGCCGTGTCACCCGAACAGGGCTACCTACTTGGCATAAGGATGTATGTAGCGTGATTGGAGGATATGGTGTTGGTGTTGGTGTTGTTACCGGCACAAGGTCCCAATAAGGAACGGCCAGTTTTACCTTATTTTGACTTGCATACCGATCTCATCTCGGCACGGTACCTTCTGGCACGCCGATCATCGCCGCTTCTTGGCTTCGTACCACCACCTACGTATGTGTCCACGAATTTACGTTCGTTCGAGCCATATCCGTCACGTTCTTTGTGCCTGCCGACATCTATTCCCAACACCGAATGCCTCGGAGGGAAGCATTTACGGAACGCTAACCACCTGATAGCCAACTCTGGGTATCTTCTCAAGGCCTCAGTTACAGTGGTGCCATAATCATCTAATGTTGTCTACTTGCCAATTGCGACCAGATCGATGGATTTCTATTGGTGCGGTCAACGTGGAGTCGCCCGCTCACTTGATTCGAAGCATTTTCTAGTGTATGCTGCAGGATGCAACAATAATTGAAACTTCTAAGTTCCGAGTTGGTCGGTGCATACCAGCGGTGATGCCGAAGTTACCTCACAAGTTACTGCTCGATACAAACACGAGGCCGCAAATGCTTCGCACACGGCATACAGTTCCTCATACTTATATATGGCCGTACGTTGTTCGGGCGCACTCCAACGTGGTGACATTCTGACAATCCCTGTCCCTTTGTCCTACGTCCTGACAGAGTTGGCACCTGTTGCGCTCAATTGAGGATTTTGATTCTCTTCCAGCCAGTGCTACTCAATAAGGACCACTCAGACTGCAGCGGTACCTGATCATGGTAGCCGCGTACGCACCACATGTATAAACAAATCACCAATGCCGATTGAGATCTGCAAGGTAGGGAAACTGCCATTTCTTCGGAACAAATCTGATGTGGACGACACGCTCACGAACCTTGACATATGCATATACGAGTATCTGAATACTGTCCGAGAAATGTATATGCGAAACATTCGTTCCCGTTCCCATAACCTGTGCAATTTAAAGGGTCGAAAGTTTGGCATGAGCTCAGGTAACTGCAATATGGGTCCTAAAATGTGCTGGTCTATCGAGAGATTAAAGGAACACGCGTGGACTTTGTTTCTGTTCACATACACAGACTACAAGACAATATTCTTCCCCGTCGTAAGTGTCCATGTAGTTTCAATGGTGTTGCCTATTCATGTTTCTTTCATAGACATTATTTGCTTGTGCAGCTGCCCCCGTCCAGCATGTTACCTTGCTTTTTTACAGCATGGTCTGGACATGGCTGCATCAGCTTCATATCGATGTCTCCAACCAGTATCGGAGCGTCGCTGAAGATGCCATCAATCGCCCATGGCGGCCTCTTCCCTCAAACCGCTTAACAGATCGGCAAGCGAGGCATTTGAGATACGCTCTACCACCTGTATGCCTTTTCTTCTCAATTGCAGGAGGACGAGACGTTGTCTTGGCTAGCACTGTCCTGTCCATCGCTTTCGTCTTGTACGACGATTTTGGACTGGCTGGACATTGGTTCGGAAAGAACATCATGAATTGCATCGGCTACTTAGGATTCGAGTATGGGGCAACAAAAGTTATGGGTAATCTGTTTCGTCTCCATATACAACGCAGACTGACTTATTGCGTCGTCAGCCGGTTCTACGATGCTCAGACCCGAAGCCCGACTCTCTCTCTTGATGAGCGGTTTGATTATCCTAACTACCGTTCACGCACAGGACTTTTCTGATGTCGAAGGCGACAAAGCAATAGGGCGAGTAACGCTACCACTATACGCGCCTCTGTTCTCTCGCTTCCTCGTCTGTATTGGCGTCCCGGTGTGGTCAATCATTTTGAGCATCATGTGGGATATCAGTCCTGTAAAACAAATCTTACTCATTTGTTTGGGTATTCTCGTTGCGTGGAGATTTTACAGCCACAAAACTGCATCGCACGAAGCCACGTCTTATGTGTTCTACAATGTGCGTAGGACCAGTCGTCAGATGTAACGGTAGATATATTAATCCCTCACCATAGATATGGTTATTTGCGGTGCACGCATTACCAGCGTGTAATTAGCGGGAATTGTCGCAAAGTGATTCAAGCATCGGACTACCACCACGAGAGTCCCGTCATTAGGGACTTCTCATTCTCGTCTTCGTGTAACCCAAATGTACTCTTGCCCCGATTACTGACGAATGGGGTGGACGGTTGATATGTCTTTCAACTTTCAGGGTTGCTTCAAATTTACCGCATGGCTGTTCGGCGGAGGACATCTTGGTTACCGTGCAATCCTAGTGATCCCAAAGGCTTTTGAATACGCCGGGCCGGGATGAGGTGATACAAAGGTGACATCCCCTCAAAATTTCGGATGGTACAGTGTGTGAGCGAGTGTCACATTCTACGATGGCGTGCACGGATATTTGCACTACCAAGGTCTCCGCGGCCTTTAAATTCAGGAAGACACTGAGGAATACAGCAGCCGATTGAAGACTGAGAGGCAAGAGAAATTGTTCACCATTACTCTTTCCAGTACGTCTTTGGGAGAGAAACAAAGACTAGAACTAGGATAAAATACATTTAGAAGACACACAATCATAAGAACTTGCTCGATTCCTCTCAGCGAACGAGGTAGAAAATAAGGGAGTTCGAAGTGGAGATGGCCCACTGCTACGCAACCGTTCATTTACAACGGTTCCTCGGCCCTAAGCTTGCGGCGTTTCGAAATAACACGCCAGGGCCAGAGCTGTTGCTTGCTTTAGAGAAACGGAATGGACGAATGACCAGCGAGTGAAACACGAAGCTGTAAAATCAATCTTATCCTATTTTTGGAAGGGCCTGATGTCTGGACTTCAACGAAGTTCTCTGTTCACCCCCTTAGTATTCCAATCGTGTACAAAATTGTTATCTTTCTCGCGGTGTCCAATTTTGAGGCGCGTTGGGATGGTTCAAAGGTGAGAATCTTCATCCATGAGGTACAGAACTCTGAAAATAATCGACATCATATCTGTCATCGCATAACCTAGGCCTCCTGTCATAATTCTAACAGATTCCCTTTCATGACAAATACGGCGTATTCGGACGTTTCGAAACTGCGCGGAATGTGGGTCTTATATAAAAGCGGTGAGTTCTGATCTCAGCTGCGGCGGAAAAAAGGAAAGAAGGAAAGAAGCTTTGTTACTTGACGGTGCTCCTCAATAGAAGCGTGCCGGCGTCCGTACTGCAGTCCCCTGCGGCTCTTTTGTCATTGTTCTTCTTTTCTCTTACCATTACCCATCTCACTTTTCCAACCTTCTCGATCCAGGCCGTGTAGGCTACGCGTCACAACGCAGGGTATCAACGTGTCTTGCGAGATGGGCATTGGGCGTTGATGCAGGGCCCGGGGTGACCGAATGCTTGCCTCAGTGGGCATGCCAACTTATCGATCGATCAATGTTGATTGACATGCGACGTGCGTCAAAAAATCCGGCACAAAAACAAGACGGGACAACAATTCCACGTGCGCAAACCTTGCAACCATCTCGCGAGTTCGACAACGACGGCAGTGCTGATGACGGGCGAACCTGGGCGAAGCAGGCTTCTCTTGGCACGTATAGGGTGTAAGGGGACGAGTGGACGACATGTTGGCGAGATGCAGGGTGGGCGGCTGGGCCGGAGAAAGGAGAAACGGCGAGGGCGAGGACGGCGGTCTTATAGAGATGTAAGCATAGAATGTAACGATTACTACAGCTGAGATATGCAACATGGACTACAGATATTGCGCGTAGATGTACTAAACAGTCACGCAATATTGTTAGAAGGTACCATTTTCGAGTCCTCTCGCTCAACTGCATCATCATGATTCATTTCCACAAGACGCGAGACATTCACAGTGACAGGTCCTGAATTAAGGGGGTATCGCGCATCTGAAGATTGACCCCCGGATGAGTAGTTGGTGCTATATCCGGGCTTGTGCACTTTCGTAAGCGCTACGCGCATTATAATCATGCTAAAAGTGATCCCCTACCATGCCACATTGGAGTCAGATAACGTAGCAGATCAAAAAGATATAAAACTTACGATAATTGGAGCGGTCATATCGAGAGTCACGTACTGACCATTACTCCCGAGAAGATATAGTGTGACCAGTGCTGTGAGGGCACTTGAGTATATGGCCGCTGACTCGACAATAATGATGAGCGTGGATATCAGCCTCTTGCTTTGACTGTATGGTGCCACGGAACGATAGCTTTGAATTAGACGGAAAGCAATCAAGACTAAAATGCATGCAGATGAGTGTCGCAGAAAAGAAGAACAGGCCACTGACAAGTACAGACAACATTTGTCACGAGGGAAAGAACGATAAAGCTCGTAACCCATGGGACAAGGTTGGGCAGAAAGATCTCGCTGCCTGGACTAACCAAGGTGAATTTATGTGTTGCGACGAACCCTGTCACTGCAAGATCAAAGTTAGACTTCCATCTACACGGCTGAGGAAAACAGCAGTGACCTGCTGTTCCAGTGACCAAGAACATCGGAAGAATCACAACTACAATCTTCTGGCTCCATATAATCCAGCATCTGTACGTCTTTTTCAAAGTTGGCGATGAAGGCGCAATTTGTGAAATATCACATACCACGAACGAATCCCCAACGAGGGTCAAAGCCACGTAAACAGCTGTCTTGGCTGCATAAAGGTCGACCGTCAGATCGGTGTAGTATGCAAGGGCACCATTGACTTCGCCTTGCCGTTCCACAAATGCGATGGTCGCCCTGCATACATTAATAATCCAGTGCTGAGCGTTTTAGTAATTAGGTGAAGCGATTCAAGGTAGGTATGCATACTTACAAGGGTTGTGAGGATCCACAGAAGACACGCGGTAACGAAAGATACTCGATGGGCGTAGGCACGCAGGGACCGTTTATTCCATAACAGCCACAAGATTCCGAGGAATAAAACATTGAAAACACCTATTTTAATATCAGCGACATCATGCAAACTGAACCGTTCGTGCAATACCGTAGTTCCTACGCAAGAGTTAGTACCTCTTCGGAGGATAAAGTAGATGAACACGTACAAAGTTTCTAACACTAAACCAATAAACTTTGGAATGTCAGTGACAAGAGAGGCAAGGCGACGTGCACGGCTGACTCACAGAAGCTTTGTCGAGTGGTATTTCAGTTAGCATATCGAGGGTAACGAATGCAGGGAAACTTGCGATACATTTTCGTGCGTACTTAACGTTATTTCTCCCTGCGCCTAAAGACTCGGATATTCAAGGGTACCGGCTTCCATATCATGATCATGATCGGGTATCACCATAGGCTTGCCAGCCTCCATATCATGATCACTTGTAACACGATACAGGATCAGGATCATGATCGCGAGCTGTGATGTTTTGGTCTAATCACTGTCCAATCCGAACGCGGACCGGGGTACAGGTAAATAAGCACAAAGTTAAGAACCGGCATGATCAATTCGCCAAGTAATCGCCGAGCTGTGAAGTATAGGTCCAATCCGAACGCGGACCGGGGTACAGGTAAATTAAGCACGAAGTTAAGAACCGACTTGTAGACAGGATCATGATCATGATAATCATGCACAGGTATCGCCAAGTAATCGCCGAGCTGTGAAGTCTAGGTCCAATCCGAACGCGGACTGGGGTACCGGTAAATAAGTTAAGAACCGTCTTCACTGTATTTCACTGTATTCCCATTGATTCATCTGACAGTGAGAGGTAATCTACACTAACTTGCATCGCAGTTTTTCACTCTGCGGCCATGCGACAGGATACTTTATCCACCCCTTTCCGATTATTTCTCGGATCTACCTGAGGGTATGTTCCCATGCGATGGACACTGCCGGTTACGACGGCCATCTTTCTTCGGGAAGGCTCTCCAAGAGAGGTAATTACTGATGATCGAGCGGTGATACTTAAGTATGAGTACTGGGCACTGGCGTTTGGTATACTATCCAGTCGTCACAACAGCAACACAATGGCTACCATAGTCCTTCCCGCACCTCAAGGAACTCCGAACTCAACGTTCACTCCTCCTCCAACTGACGGTTCCTTAACCCTTGCCCAAATATTTGATCACCACTATCTCAAAAGCCGAGACCACACCCTCTTTCGTTACGAAGACGATGCGGGGAAGGTTATCAACATCGAATGGGGGAGGGCCGTTCCCGCTATGCATTTGTTCGCTCGAATTGTCCTAAAAAGTGTTACTGTGGTGTCCAGTGCGCGTCCAGTAGTCGCTATTTTAGCTGCTGCAGGTATGTGGTGGGATGTTCTTTGCCTCGGATTAGACATTGATTGGAATGTCTACAGACTCTGTGACATACTACACCACGATCGCCGGCATCATGCGTGCGGGCTGTATCGCTTTCCCGATATCTGTCCGGAACTCAGATGCTGCAGTGGCTCATCTAATTCGATCCACAGGCGCTAAGTACATGTTTCTGAGCCAAGATCCTGGAATGCAGAAGCTTGCGGAGGCTGCCTTACAGAAGTTAAAAAATGAAGAACGCCAAGATTTTAAGATGATGCCTATGCCTTCGTTCGAAAGTCTTTATTCTGGATCTGCTGAACCGTCGGATCTCCTACCTTCGATCAAGAATAGCGACTTGGAGGCTCAAGCTCTTATCATGCATTCGTCTGGTTTGTGGATTTATTCCAATGTGCCACTCGAATCGACGTTTGTTTCTCTAGGTTCCACGACGTTCCCGAAACCAATCCCTTTTACCTACAAGATCATGATGCAATCTGGTCTTCTCCCTTGTGGGTTTAGCTGAGCAGCTAACTGTTAGCCCTCACTAATCAAACACAGATTTCGGCGAGGTCAATATATGCGGAGACGTACTTTCTGCGCATGCCGTTCCAATGTTTCGTGAGTGAATGACTTCGCTTCGATCTCAATTTGCTCATTAGAGCACCTTCCAGATCTTATGGGTGCTGTCCAAATTGCCTGGACCGTGAGTATGGCCACGGACTTCTTAGAATGAAGCTAACTTTCAATGGACCAAGGCTTATACTGGTGTTATCATGACCGTGTTTCGTCCTGGCTGGCCTCCAATCATACCAACACCTGATAGAGTATTTTCTGGGGCCATAGCGACGAAATGCAACTTGATGTTCTGTGTCCCGGCATTCCTGGAGGTGACCGTGGCTACCGGGTTTGTCACTCATGACTAACTTCCAAACTTTCGACAGAATTGGGAGAAGGATCCTCAACGAGTAGAAAAATTATCCAAGTTCAAAACGATCGTGAGTTGTCACAATACAACGCATGCCTTGCCCACATAGCTTCTTAGGTATTCGCCGGTGGCCCTCTGCAACCTACGGTGGGTGATAGGCTTACGCAAAAGGGAGTCTGTTTAGTTCCTCTGTATGGGCAGTGAGTCCACGTTCGCGGACAATAGGCATGCGGTACTCACATTGTTACCAGGACCGAAACCGCGACCGTCACATTGTTCCTTCCGAGTAAGTGTTTCCCCGTTCTCCGCAGGTCGGTCTAATTTGTCCATCACAGAGCGTCCTCCCCCCGAAGGCTGGGATTACTGGAGGGTGAGGACTACGACGTACAGAAACCATGTATTCCATTAATCTTCTCTTTCCAGTTTTCTCCTCATTGTACTCCAATCTTCGAGCCTTTCGAAGAAGAAAGCGGGGTTTATCGCCTCATGTTCAAGGCAAGTGATTATCTTTAAAAGAAGGGATGGTGCTCTGATTCGTCGACAGACAACCCCAACGCATCAGCCTGCCATTCTGAATACCGAAATAGATGGTGTTCCAGCCCTGGATACCAATGATCTCGTAGCCAGGCATCCCACAAACCCGGCACTGTGGCGAGTGCATGGACGAGGAGACGATCAAATTATGCATTCATCTGGGGAGAAGGCAAGCGCAATATACATGTATTGGGTAGCCTGTACTCATCAAAAATTTCGTTGACGTAGACGAATCCTGTACCTATTGGTAGGTTTTTTATCCCCTCGTCATACCGGGTGTTGACCAGTGATGTCGGAATGTCCAGAGGATATATTGAATAAAGATCCCAACATATCTAGCGCCATAATGTTTGGGCGTGGTCGGTTCCATGCTGGCGTTATTGTTACTCCTGTTACGGAAGAGCCGGTCTTGCCCAATGATGAGGACTGGCTTTCCCGGTATCGAAATGCAATCTGGTACCTCCGCTCGTTATATCAACGTCTAATGTCCTAAATTTTCGTTCAGGCCCACAGTAACAAAGGCAAATCAATTTGCGCCTCAGCATTCAAGGATTTTCAAAGAGGTAGAGGCACTCTCTTTCGTTTATAACTAGATTTAATTGTGATTTCAGATGATCCTCGTTGCGGATAAATCTAAACCGTTTGAATTCACTCCGAAGGGCACTCCGAGACGACAGGCTGTACTGGATGCTTACTCCGCTGAGATTGACGCAGCTTATGAGGCCGTGAAGCAGTCATCTCAGATTCATCTGGCGGCGCCAGTTCAATGGGAGCTCTCAAACAGCTTGCACTTTGTCCGTGAAGCTGTAGAGAAGATCCTAACGAATACAGTCGAAGACAACGACGACCTCTTCCAAAATGGATGTGACAGGTGCGGATTTCGGTTTGCTATTACCGTACTTTCTCGCTGATTTGGTACTAGCCTCCAAGCAACATGGATCCGCAACACAATTCTTCACGCTTTGCGCTCGACCTCTAAAATTAACATTCATGACGTCCCACACAATTTCGTCTACGCGAATCCCACAATCCATCTACTAAGTGAATACTTAGTAAAGGTGGCTAGAGGGTCTCATTTGCGGGATCTCAAGCACCAGACACAGGTCATGTTCGATATGGCAAGGAAGTACAGCACCGATTTCCCAATTGCAGCGAGCGGCTTGATCCCTGACAGCTCCAAGGAAGTCGTCTTACTCACAGGTTCAACGGGTGCCTTCGGCAGCTATATTTTAGATGCACTTCTACGTTCAGATGGTGTCGTGAAAGTTTATGCATTGAATCGTTCAGGGCACTCTGGTTCTCTTCAGCGGCAGACTGACGCTTTCATTGAACGCGGATTGGACCCAGACATTCTTACAAGCTCGAAGGTTGTATTTGTGGATAGTGACCTGTCTGCCAACTTGTTTGGTTTAGACTACTCAGTTTACCACGAGCTCGTTGGGGATGTAACATGCGTTATACACAATGGTCAGTCCTAGAATAGCTAGAAAGGAAACTTCTCTACTGAACCTGTTCACAGCCTGGCAAGTTGACTTCAATGTTTCGCTTGCATCTTTGGAACCTCTAGTCCGTGGAACTAGACGTCTGGTTGATTTTGCTCTGTCGTGTCGCGTGGCACCACGTTTTGTCTTCACGAGCTCAGCTGGTGTTTTCAGGAGTACGTTTATTTGTCTGTTATGCTAGGACAACTCATCGATTGGCGTTGTGTTAAAATAGACACAAATGGCATTGGCTATACAGCAGCAGAGGAGCCTCTTGCTGATCCTGCTATTTCTGCTGGCTGGGGCTACGGGGAGTCCAAATGGGTCGCGGAGTACATTTTGGAAGAAGCGGCCAAAACCACGACACTGAAGCCTGTCATCGTGCGCACGGGACAGCTCACCGGAGGAGCTAATGGTGCATGGAATATTAAGGAGTGGTTCCCGTCCCTGGTGAAGTCTAGCCAGGATTTGAAATGTCTCCCCGACGTTCCAGGCGTGCGTTTGCTCTTTAATGTCATCTTTCTTGTACCTTTGCTAATGGATCCTTTTTAGTCCGCGTCATGGATCCCCATTGACATAGCGGCCAAAGCCCTCGTAGAATTACGCTTGAGCAAGTGCCGCTACATTCATCTTCTGCATCCTAGACCCGTGGCGGCATCGATCATTCTCCAACGTGTCTCTTCTGTGTTGCGTATTCCCCTCGTACCATATTCTCAGTGGATTGGTGCGATTGAGCAAACTTCTCAGAACGAAGGGTCCGATCGTGCCGCTTCTGAGACTCCAGCCCTTCAGCTCCTGGAGTTCTTCCGCTCTCAGGGTAGCGGCAATACAAACAATGGGGAAGCCTTCGGTTTCCCGAGTCTGCGGACGACGAACTTGGAACAATCTGCGACTCTGGGGAACCTGCACCAGCTCGGGATAGAGGATGTTGACAAGTGGTTGAATTATTGGCGAGGTGCTGGTTTCATTGTTTGAACGAGACGACTCCAATATTGCAGATCTGTCTCTTGCTGAAGTAGTAAGGATTCAAGTGTATACAATGTATTAACAAGCCGTAGGTAACAATCACAGTTGAGGATTAGGTTGGTACGGAATAACTACCGAGCCACTTTACTACTGCAAGTCTGGCGACAGAGCGTTGTAATCTGGGCACAGCGTCAGCTAATCCTGAGGCGTGACTTGAGCGTGCGGGCCCTCGATGTTGTCTGCTGGACTCTCCGCAAAAACTATAGCCAATCCAGCTTCCAGATGCCAGTCGATGTGACTGCCAGACACTTATCAGACGGATAGTGGGGTTTGAATGAGCTTTCACAACTCACCAGTGCAAGAACCAAGCTCCTGGATTGTCCTGTATTGACAGTTAGTACATAGTTCAATTTTGCTTTCTGCATAGACTTGCGCTGAAAAACCGGAATGTCGTGTTTCCGCCGTTGACTGTGCAAATACGTTGGTATCATGGAAATGATATTTTAACCAAGGTAACGCACTGGGAACAACGTCGCGTCTTGGCGGATTGACGTAGTTGGTCACATCGGAGTTGGAAGTGCGAACAATGTCGAAGTTATGCCCATGCACTGTCCACACTGCTTGAGATATGGACGACCAGATATTTAAAACCGAACGCACAGTGAAACGGATAAGCTGCCAAAAAATAAGTACGAAAATGGGAAAGGCAAACGATACATACCCCCAGCTCCTGGAATCGAAATCTCTATCATTTTATTTGGCGGGAGAAGGAAGATCTTATCATCGGTTTGAGAACAACGAGTACATAGCCAGGACGTGCGAGACTTACTTGTTCCTGAAAGCGTAACGATACCAGCCAATACATAATTAGAAGAAACCACAGGCACCTACCGAAGGAAGGAAATCTTGTGGCTGCGCAGCTCCACTTAGAATCTGCAAAAGGACAGGAACGGAAGGCGAGATGTAGGAAATTCCATTGATGTCAAAGAACGGTGGATTTGGCTGGTATTTGGTGCGTTCAGTGACAGGACTACTTTGAGAGGACGCCACAGACCTGCGTGCAAGGGGGTACCGGAATGTCGGCCCGGAGCACCGGATAGGGAGGGAGGGTCAAGCGCCGGTCACGAAAAAATTTATATGACCCCTCGAAATTTCAATTTTTTCCTGTGTAACTCAATGTAAAATGGCCTTTGCATCTTTATTTTACTTCAATTCATCCTCTTAGTCAGTATGATCTCAATACACCTATAATCAACCAATAATGCACTGTAAGCTGAGCTGGAGCTCTAAGTAGGCATGTATTCTGATGTATTGTCACATAATTTATAATAAAGTGGTAAATTACTGTTATACATGTCCCTCATTAGTACACAAGGGATTTATAATACAAAGAGAGCGAATCCTACAGTAAAGAGCAATGCAGGCCAATATTGCAGATGTGTCAGGTAAGTCCAAGTCCGGCTGTACCGGCATACCTGATATAGTATGAATGATGTCATAATGGTCATGTGATAGGGTGGGAGGGTCAACCAGAGGCACGAAATAATTTAATCGACCCTATGTATTTTTTATTTTTTGGAACCCCCTTGCCTGCGTGATACTCAAAGTATAAGTGACATCTGGGGGACCATCGCCCAGCTAAGAAAGGATAAGCTTAAACTCGCTAAGATTTGCATTATATCCACCTTTCCAGGCCCTTCTTGGGCAATGGGCTGTGATTACGAGACCTGGTCAGGATTTACTTGGATAATATTGGGTAGTAGATGAACATGCATATCGGCATCATTTAACTTGATACCAGGTGTATTGTTTGTGGTGGGCTCTCTGTTTGGTGCATCCTCATACCGTAAAATTGCACGTGTCAAATTGGGATTCCTGCTACGTTAGTAGTAGGTCTTATCGAGGGATCATGGTTTCTGAGAATTTGTCTGGAGGCCATCCCGATAGTCACGAGATATACTTAATGTAGTAGCTTCTTGTGGCATTTTAGAAATAGATTCCTTTCTGAGTCAAAAATCCGGTGTGGCTGTTGCTTTGTTGCTTGGTGCTTGGCATGTCACGCTCTGTTGCCATCACACTCCTCTACGGACTTCCTCGGCTGAAAGACTGGAAGGATTTCTCCATAACGGTAGCCTCTTAAAAGATGAGCTTTAAAACAAGACATGTTTCCTATGGTCATTCTTGGCCTTTTCTGACCACTATCATCAGCTGTGGACACGAGAGACATACTAATGGAGACTGTTAGGGACATGCCAAATAGACAAGATAACTCGCATGAGCAGAGGTCCACAGAGTGCATGGGCTTTGGCGAAGCTATTAGCAATGTCACCCTTGAGCCAAAGCCCTAAGATTGGATTGCAGAGCAGAGTCCATGGAGAGCGAAGGTCTGGATAGGGAGTAAGATAGCCCAATGGAGCAGAGGCTGCAGGCTTTGAGAGCGATAGATTGGACTTAGAGTCAGAGAGAGTTTTGGCTATACCAAGTTGATATTTGAACTGAGTATCTACAAGTAATTCTACAGTATATATATATGAGTAGGTAAATCTGAGTCGGAGTCTGATGGAATCCGACGGAGGTCTGTTCACTACCGAATTCGGGTTTTAGAATTAATATGTGAGATAGTAAAATGAAATGGAAATGAAATATTAAATGGAGCAACGTAAATAGTAAGTGGCCGGAGGCTGCAGAGGTCTGGTGGTGTGGTTTGTTAAAATGAAGCCTATGCTTGAAGTCAGTGTGAAGTGGAGATCTGCAGCATGCATGTGACAGTATCCCCCCTTTAGCATTCTTGCCCTCAAGAGTGCTGATCCCAATGGCCGATCAATATGGTTATGTGTGCAGAAATTTGATCATGGGAATTTTGCAACTTAACCTTGTACCTTCATCATTCTTTTTTTCCCCCTTCAGATATCCTCTCTTTGTTGTTAAACATGTCCGCACCCATTGAATACTGTGATTCCATGATCCCCGAACCCTACATGTCGGCCTCGATGCCTCCTTCGCTGACCTTTGAAGAATACAAGGCTTTGGCAGTTGAGCAGAGTACCAAGGAGGAGAAATATGATGAGGCGGTTAATAGGCATGAAGAATGGAAGATGGCAAAAGTGAAGGAAGCCCAGGTGGAGTGATTGAGGAAGGAAAAAGAGGCTCGTCAACTTAGGGTAGAGGTTCTGAGGCAACAGAAGCTAGAGGCTGAGAGGAAGGCAGAGGAGCAGAGGCAGGAGGAGGAGCAGCTCCAGCTGGAGGCCAAAAAAGAAAAGGCATTGGCCTTGGAGAGGGAGAAGCAGGAGGCTGCAGAGCATCAGCGACTGGCTGACTTGAAGGAAAAGAAGGTGAAGGAGAAGGAGAAGGAGGATGAGGCCAATGAGATAGCATTGCAGGCTGCAGGTGCCCCATCAGCAAGTGATGGAGATTCGGAGGTGGATCCGGCGGATCCAAAAACGGCTACCATGGCTGAGTTAAGAAGGAGGTGCAGAATTACCAAGGGAAAGAAAAAGGCAGATGGCCCAGAGTCCCAGAAACACAAGTTTTGTTCAGCAAGCAGGGTGGAGGAAAGTGAAGATGAGGCAGGGGGTGCATTGGCAGGTCCGTTGACACCTAAACATTTGAAGACAGAGCCTGCTTCTCAGGCTGAAGATAAGGTTTTTTCTGGACATGGTGCATGACTCTGTTGGATCTCCACTATGTTAGTTGACTTGGAATATCTTTTAGCATATTGTGGCAAATGTCAGGCTGATAAGGCCACCTGTTTTGTCTGTGGTGGCCTCTGAACATGCCAATGGTGTCGTGTTAAAAAGGTGAGGTGTTCCTTTAACAAGGGTAGTGATGACGGTGGTGCCATGGATTTCACCACCATCATGGAACTTCTTCAAGATATTTCTTCTAGGCTGGCATGCTTGGAGAACAAAGTTGAGCACATTGCAGAGTGTGTGGAGGACCTAATAGACAACTACCACCCTGACCACAATGTTAAGTATCCTGATGATCTCCCTTCAAAGTCTATGATGGCCGAATTCAAGGCATTCTGGTTGGAGCTCCAAAAAACCAGAGATATCTACAGCAAGGTACTGTGCAAGATGGTCACACAATGTTTGGACCAAGACATGGCGGTTATCAAGGTGAAGGGTTTGCAGTCACTGGCTGAGGACACTCTGCTCAGAATGGATGACCCATACAAAATCTTGAACAAGTCCTTCTGGGTTGGCACTGTCAGAGTCGCTGGTCTGCATGAGCAGATGTTGGCTTATAACAAGTTCCTGAGAGCCCGCCAGGAATTCTACAACGTGCACGGACACTGAAAGGAGTGGTAGCTGTGGAAAAGGCTGTTGAAGGGTCAGGAGGGTTATAGGGTGAAGGATTCCGATGAGCTGTTGGACTTGGAGGAGGAAGTTAGGAAGGACATGGTACCAGGTGCAGAGTCTGTTGGCATCCTGGAGTTGGATGCCTTAATTAACATGCCCATGCCTGACGAGGATCCAGAGGAAGAGGCAGAGAAGGAGTTCCAATGGCAGGCGACCACAAGAATGAGGGCCTTCAAAAGGTCAAGGGGTGAAGAAGTTGAGGAGGAGGATATG
Organism: Armillaria cepistipes; assembly: GCA_900157415.1. Taxonomy (NCBI): domain Eukaryota; kingdom Fungi; phylum Basidiomycota; class Agaricomycetes; order Agaricales; family Physalacriaceae; genus Armillaria; species Armillaria cepistipes. The sequence continues at coordinate 844,015 of FTRY01000023.1, forward strand.
TACGAGGATTTGGAGCTGGTTTTAGTACAGGAGATGGATGGAAAAAAGGAAAGGGAGACTGAAGTGGATGTAAATATGGTGGGTCCATCCAGCTCTGAGATGTCTTGAACTTTGCCATGTATATATATTTTTTGTATTTTCTGGATAGTGCTGTAGATTTCTGGGACTCCAGGTCCCATAGTATACATTGAATTTTTTTTTGCTTTGAAGTTGGGAATGAAAAGCAAGTGAGAGCGGAGCCGACGGGTTCCATTCCTGATTAGGAAACAAATTTGCAATAGTTTTTGTGGGTTTGATTTGAAATAGAAATGGTTGGAGCCAATGGAGGCCGATAATGTTACAGCTGAGGAAGATGATTAGATGAGGGATTTTTGGATGGTGACTTTGGCTAATGGTCCTGGTTTGTCTGGATAGCAGCAATGGAAATCCTCAATGAAGTCATTGGCAGAGAACTTGGTGGCTGGTAACCAAGCAAATTCCTCGTCAGTGCCTTCATAGCCTAACCATTGAATCCTGTAGAGGAGAGGGCACCAGAACTGGCAGTTTAGTTTGGAGTCTAGGTTCTGAGCTATTTTGTACTGTTCTTCACTGTTGACTTCCACCGGAGGTGGTGGAGGTTGAGTGTGATTAGAGATGGTGTTTTTTTCTACATGTTCAAGTTGTGATACATGGAAGACAGGGTGAATGATACAGAGGTCTGACGGAAGTTTGAGCATGAAGGAATAGGAGCCTGGTTGAGATATGATTTTGAATGGGCCAAGGAATTTCTGTGTGAATTTTGCAGTAGGACAAGTAGTCTTGATATGCTTGGAGCTAAGGAAGACTTTGTCACCTACTTTGAATGGAGGAGCCGGATTCCAACACTTGTCTGCTTGGATCTTGTAGTGAGATTGCACCTGAGTGATTTCATCGTGTAGGAATTGGTGTATTCATCTAGATTGACTACAAAGTCATGGGCCTGAGTGGAGGCGATATCACATTCAGGATGGACAGTGATATTAGGATGGTAACCTTTGTTGGCAAAGAATGGGGAGATTCTGGTGGAGGCATTCGGAGCATTGTTGTATGCAAATTCAGCAATAGGTAGTAGTAAATCCCAGTTGTCCTGTTGATAAGAACAATAGATGTGGATGTACTGTTCCAAGGTTTGATTTGCATGTTCCATTTGTCCGTTGGCCTCCAGATGATATCCAGAAGTGAAATGAAGTTCCATGTCAAGGGCTTTAGCAAGGGCGCATGTGAATTGGGAGACAAACTCAGAGCCACAGTCAGAGGTGATGTGGTTAGGAATGCCATGCTTAGAGAAAACATGAATGACGAATAACTGGGTGAGTTCTTTGTAATTAATGGTGTCATGAGTAGGGATAAAGATGGCTTGCTTGCTTGCATGGTCAATTACTACAAGGATAGTGGTGAATCCATTGATGAGCCTAGACTTCCGTGGCAACGGCAACACCCAAAACTCTGACAGAGCTTAGGCAATTAACATAGCAACACAGCAATCAAGGCAATGTGTGTGCGAGTGGTTTGGTGCACCTCCGTGCGGTCAATTCCTCAATAACACAAGATACACTGCGACTTTTCAGTCAGCGAAGTAGTACTCTTGTTCAAGGAGTACTAATAGACGTTGGCTGTAAGCCGGGAAGGATCTCAATAAACGAGATGGGAAGGAATCTGGTATGATGTGAATACCAAGAAACCAGGATAGAGACCACAAAAATGGTCTAGTAAATGTGGGGATGGGCTAAAGAGCACGAAAATGGCTCTAGAAATCATAGCAATGCTCTAGAAATCGTGGGGATGGACTGGAAAATGTGGGGAGGGACTAGAAGACATGGGGATGGACTAGAAGACGTCGAAATAGCCTAGTAAACATGGCTTGGGGGTGTACCTAATATTGTGAGTTGAAACAATAGCAATAAACGTACGGAGACTGCAAGAAACTGGTAGAAATCGTAGCAACTGAGGTGCTGAGTGGGGTGCTGCAGCAATAGATGCACGGCAACTTCGAACAATGATAAAGACGAGGGTGATCCTATGGAGCTGAACTGGGCCTACACGGAGGCAATACTGAACTGGGCAATGAAAACAATGGCGATGTAGAAGGTGAAAGCGATAAAACAATCCTATGTGGTGAAAGTGAAGCAATGTTGTGGCATTAAAAGACAAAAGCAAGTTATTGACGCAAGATTTTGTGTATTGGTGCAACCAACAATGTTTAAAGAGTAAAGCAAGCGGTGAGGATAACTTGGAGGAACCGTAGCTGACTGGAATGCCATAGCCTCGTCAACTGGGTAAGAACTCCCTCTAAAAATGCGGTATCTACCTAGTTTTTATACTACAAGTATGATTTTATAAATAGAATATTCTTCGAAGCCTTAGTAAGGCTGTAAGTCCTTGGCTTTTGTAATAGCCATAGTAAACATATAGTATCTGTGGTTCTAAAGTAACAGCAAGTCTTCGACGTTGCCGTGTATGGATGCAAACCATGTGGTTTTATTGAGCGAGGAGCGGATCATAAGGTGCTGTTTAGCTGCAGATTATTAAGCTGCAGTTGCCGTGCTGAGGTGTATGCATGGGGCAATGATAATTCAAAGTCTTGGCACTGTAACAGCCTTAGTAAACATGGTCTATAGTTGCCGTAGCTGTAATTATCGTAGCTGGGAGGGTACTCGCGTCAATCATGTCATTTCATTAAATGATTGATGGGCACATCAACCAGATGCTTCTGAGTGATGTAGCAACCCCATTTTAGGATGATTGTTGATCAAAGGTGCCTTGCCGTGATGGGATACGGTAATTGAGATGCGAGGCGAGCTGGGAAGGATAACAGAGTATGTGAGGAGTGGATGTCACAGTTTTAGGATTGTATCTGAATGTTTGTGGCTTATACTGCGAAAATCTGTGGTATTATCGAGTGTTGGCAATGTTATGGAGTGTGTGAGGATTATAATGGCATCGTTTCGAAGGTATTGGGTGATGGATGGCTAAATCCGCGAATTATGAGCGTACAGAGCCTGGAGGCTCATCACCATTGGAGTCCAGTAACTGTTCAATGAAATCCATTGAAATGGAATCCCACAGACATTCTGGAACTGGCAAGGGTTTAAGTAAACCGTAAGGATGATGTCTAGGTGTCTTGTTGCAACCACAAACCATACAAGATTTGACATAGTGGCGAATATATTCACACATCTGTGGCCAGGTATAGCTCTGTCAGACTAATTCCAAGGTCCGATTTTGGCCAAAATGACCTGCCAAGATGTGATCATGATTATTCTGTAGGACACAGAGATGGAGATCCTCAGAGTCTGGGACATAGATGCGATTATCAAGGCAGAGGATGTCTGATTCATCTACGGACCACTGAGAGGAAGAAGTGAGAGTGGAGGATTTGGCCTGTCAGAAACCTTCAGAGGCCACAGAGTCGGATAGTTGTGCTTGCTTGATGTCTGAATGGAGCCTATTGATGTCCATTATAGCACTAGCATGGAGGGTAGGGCCTTCAAGAAAAGTAGCATGGAGGGAAGTGGAGAGTTGTTCTTGAGTGAATACAGGACAGAAATTGTGAGGATTGACTGCTGCATATTGACTATCCCCCTCTTAGATAGATGTCCCATTGTTTAGTGAGTGCATCTGGTTTTCCTCTGAGTTTCCCCGGTTGGAAGTGGATTACTAGATTGAATTGGGATAGGTATTCAGACCACCAGACTTGCCGTTGGGTAAGAATCTTGGTGGTAGAAAAGTATTCAAGATTCTTGTGGTCTGTAACAATGTCAATCAGATCCATGGAGCCTTCAAGGTAGTGATGCCAGTATTTAAAGGCTTCAAAGATAGCTAGAAGTTCTTTATCATGGGTGTTGTAGTTGAGTTCAGCATTGGGTAGGCTCTGGGATAGGAATGTGATGGGGTGGATTTCACCATCTTCAAGGTAGATAGAGAGGATAGCAGCAATAGCATAGTTGGAGGCATTGGTCTCCACAACCAATTGCTGGTCCAGGACCCAATGTGTGAGGATAGGAGTGTGAGTGAAGGCTTGCTTTAGTTTATTGAAAGCAGCCATGCACTTGTTGTCGAATTTCCATGGAGTTCCTTTGTGTGTGAGGCAGGTTAGTGGGATAACGATGTCGCTGTACTCGTGGATGAAACGGCAGTAGAAATTGGCAAAGCCAAGGAAGGATTGAATATTCTTAACTTTCCGTGGAACCGGCCAATCTAAAATGGCTTTGACCTTGTCTTCAGACATGTGGAGTCCTTCTGGTGATAGAATGTAGCCTAGATATTCCACAGAGTCCCGGTGAAACTCGCATTTAGATCCTTTGCAGTAGAGCCCGTTTGCTCTTAGTCTGCATAGAACCTCGTGCACATGTTCCTGGTGCTCTGCAGGATTGTTGGAATAAATGAGGATGTCATCAAGGTATATGACTATGGGAACATCAAGCATGTCAGCAAAAATATTGTTCACAAAGTGTTGGAACACTGTGGGAGCATTAGTGAGTCCAAAAGGCATGACACATCATTCAAAGGAGCTGTAGTGGGTCCGGAAGGCTGTTTCCAGGGGATAAGTATGAGTAGTCATCATGATTTAGAAAAATTCAACTCAAGGGGTTGAGTTTGAAAATACCATTAGGAACATGCCAAATAGACAAGATAACTCGCACGAGCAGAGGTCCATGGAGTGCATGGGCTTTGGCAAAGCTATTAGCAATGTCACCCTTGAGCCAAAGCCCTAAGATTGAATTGCAGAGTGGAGTCCGCAGAGAGCGAAGGTCTGGATAAGGAGTAAGATAGCCCAATGGAGCAGAGGCTGCAGGCTTTGAGAGCGATAGATTGGACTTAGAGTCAGAGAGAGTTTTGGCTATACCAAGTTGATATTTGAATTGAGTATCTACAAGTAATTCTACAGTATATATATATGAGTAGGTAAATCTGAGTCGGAGTCTAATGGAATCCGATGGAGGTCTGTTCACTACCGAATTCGAGTTCTAGAATTAATATGTGAAATAGTAAAATGAAACGGAAATGAAATATTAAATGGAGCAACGTAATTGGTAAGCGGCCGGAGGCTGCAGAGGTCTGGTGGTGTGGTTTGTTAAAATGAAGCCTATACTTGAAGTCAGTGTGAAGTGGAGGTCCGCAGTGACGAGGCTGGTGACGGGCACCCATGAAACTGAGAACGGCCTAGCATGAACACACTAAACACACACACTCAACCCCACAAAACACACACACACACAATCTCCTTAAGTGCGGAGGGGAGCAAGGGATTTTAATTCCAATTGCGCGCTGACAATATCTCAATTTAGCTCAGCGAGCTCGCTAGCATGATGCATGTAACAACATATTTTTCTCAAGCCATTCTCAAATTCTTGACTTCTTCAGAGCTTTTTACAAGAGAGCACGGTGAACCATGCAACCCTTGAGGCAAAATATATTTCAATAGCTGGAACACACAGATATGCAGATCTGCAAATTGACTAAGTTCAGTCAGTGAGCTTGCTAAGTATGACCTGCCGCTAGACCTAATCTGCACGCACCGCCGTCTTCCTCTTAGTTGCTAAACCTGACTCCCAAACTCATCACGATTAGAGGCCCTCGGCACTCCCAATCAAGTCATAAAATACTCTCAAAAACCATCCCCGCAAGTCCTCACACACAGTGTGCTCGCCCTAACAATGGTGCTGCAAGGTCCAACTGCGCACACCTGTCACACTTTGTGCAACTGCTAGAACAGCTCAATCTGGCTGATTCCCTTGCAACTACTCAAGACCTACACAGAGGCCAACACAACACAAATTCTCTTTTTACACTGAACTAGAAATGGAACAGAGCTTTTCTCTCAGATTTATCTCAGCAAACTCTCAAGATGGGTGCAGTGTCACTGCCACCGAATCTCTTTCTTATCTCAAGTAAACCGAAGTTTTTATTCAAAATGTTTCTCTTGTTCTATTTCTCTGTGAGCTCGCTAAACTTGCAATCTAGATGAGGCTCGAAGGTACTAACTCTTATGCGTTGCAACAAGTCCAGATCCAAACTGAAACTTTATTACTGTACGTGGGGAGTAGGTATCTTGTTTTACTATGTGAAATTCTACCTACTTATACTACAGGAGATTGATTATTACAAACAGCCTTTTAGTAAGTTAAATCCTTTGTCGGCCAATAATCCTTTGTCCGAACGGGTGCAACACTCTTGGCAGAGTGCTTCTTGGTCCTCCTTTTAGTATCCTCAAAGAGCTAAGCGATGTTGACGTTGCTCACCCTAGCAGCAGAGTAGCTCACTGACTTGTACTCAATAGCTGCTTAATCCTTGATCACCAATCACACTTCGTATTCAGTTTTTGGTTCTGCTCCGAAGGTGACAGTGTCATATTCTAGACTTGGTAACCAAGGAATGCTTTGGATTTTAAGCCCGCTCGCTATTCCCATTGGCCAAAGTCTGTTTCTAGGCCATGCCTGGGGTTCTTTTGATTACCCCTGCATGTGATATCTTTTCTCCGGATCTCCAGGGACTACGCGTCATAGATTACAGACGCGTAGTTATCTAAATTAGTGCCAGCCTGCGTACAAGCGCATCCCACTGAACATTGAATTCTCTATTGCAGACGGTGAAGAGACTCTGTGTGCGCAAGCTAGAAATGCAACAGCGTTGAAGACACTGATCACACCCACACCCAACACTACACACACAAACCCTCAAGTTCATGGGGGATTCTGATGTGATAGAAGCAGATAGAAACAAAACAACCAAACTCTCGGAATATAGGATACACATGTATAGCAATAGCGCACATCAAGTATCTAGATTTCTCTAAGTCCAAAGGCTTTTAATAACAAGAGGAGCGACGGTTGTCACTGGGCCTCAAGGCAAGGTGTAGTACAATACACGCAATGTCAAGAGACGTTCACAAAACCCTCACAAAGTCTAGAGCGACACACAGAATGACCTCAAACGACTTAAAACACATAACACACGACTCAAAGCTTTGCGCTCCAAGCAGAAACACTTCACAAAACCTTCCACTAAAGCCACACGACTCAAACTTAAGTGCTCAAGCTTCCAAACCAATCATAGATCCACAGGGTTCTAACCTATGCGATCGAGAGACACAGAAACCTTATAAAACCCTGTCCGCAAGCCACAGGGTTTGAACCTATGCCACTTGGGAAATATACACTCTCAAGTGAGCACTAATCAAGCCAAAGGGTTTGAACCTCTGCCACCTGTAGTGCCTTGCATCACACAAAACCCTCAAAGCACAAGAGCGCGTCCTCGATGACACTAAACTCTTCTTCTCAGGTCAGAGCACAAGTCACCCAACTAATTAACAATCACACAAGTGCCACGTTAGCTTTCTATGCCTTGCACACAACTCAATTCACTCGATATGATCTCAATTCTAAGGTAGACATCACCCATAATCAATGAAGGTCACATGACTGATTGTGACATGGCCAAATCAGGTGACAAATTCAAGAAAATATTGCTCATGTCTTTCCTGTGATAGATATAGGGTAAAATGGAAATAGGTATTGTGTGCAATACATATCTGAATAAGGCTCAGTCCAGCATTTGTACCAGAAACATCCCCTGATAAAGTAGTAGGCTTTTTTCATGTGTGCAACCTATTACATAACACGCTCATTAATGCGATGCGACAGTCTTTTTTTGTGTTCCCTTCACCTGGCCATGCCCAGAAAGCCAAGACACAGCTTGGGAAAGATTTTTAATGTCTCAAAAGCAGTAGAGATAGTAAAAATTGGAGTGAAAGCAGCTAACATTGCTTGATTTGACATAAACTGTAAACATATTCTAAAACTACAAAAACTGTATCTGCTCCTCCAATAATAATACCATAGCGTATTCCTCGTATAATTCATACATCCAGAACATTCTTAAGAGATCCTATTTTTTAAAAGTCCCAAATTGTTTGTACTCAACATGCCACGGCCTTCCAACACTGAAGACATCCAGATTAGGCCACGGCATGTCACATCACCTGACCTTTGTTGATTATGGGTGACGTCTACCTTAGGTATATTCTCTTGCTCGAAGTTACAAACTAGTCCTGAAGCTATGGCGTCAAGCTGGGGGCTTGCGCGTGACTACAATGGGAGTCCAAAACTTGTACACTACAATTACACTGTGCTATTTATCAATTCTATGTCCTACAAATTAGCAGTACCATTTTTAGTATCATTTAGGTTGCCGAGCTCCTTCGCCTGCGTCCTGTGCATGTCGCAATTATCATGCCATAGCTTGGCGCTGACTCAGGAGTCTGGCTCGGGGCCAGATCCTGTCTCTGAGTGTTGCGACGTCGGTTAACATCGCTATTACATGTGTACTGACGTCGGTTGCTATCTCCTCAGAGTTGCAGCCTAGCACGCGACTCTGATTCTGCTTCATAATACTCTCTTTGGGAATTCTGTCGTAGTGAAGGCAACGAGCTCCTTGTCTAGGCCTCGTGTGCTTCGGCTGAAGCCAGATACTTTGGATTTACTCGAGTTCTGACATCACAAAGTCTAGAACTCTATGTTCCAGGCTTGCCAGGCCTTGTGCGTCATAGATCAATGTTGCGCAAAGTCTTAATTATCTCACAAGCGTGTCCTGCTCTATTCTTAGTGTGCACATGCTACGCCCTGTCAGAGTGCTTAGTGTCAAACACTGGGACTTTATACCTAGTACAGCCTTTCCAGTACTGTCCTTAGGTTAAGCCATGCACTCCACCCAGCTTTACTCAGGTATTCTTATTACTAGCATTATAATCACTGTGCTCTGTTGTATTTCTCTGTGCCTTAGTACCTGGACATGGTAACATGTATTAATTGGTAGCAACTGTAAAATTACATGCATAAACACTTGCAGAGCATGTCAACAGGTGATGGATGTCATGTGCAGCAGCGATTGTTGTTGATGTTGATGCAGGAGGTAATGGGTCGGTTGGGGTGGGGATTGTGTTTGTTTTCGGGGCAGTAGCAGGGCATGGGCAGGTGTCATCATTGCCATCAACAGTGGTAGCATTGTAGTAGTCATTGTTGGGGGGCTTGAACATCATGCAGCCTCGTTCAAGGGCTTACACAGCTGGTGGGGGTAGGGTAGCCACAATCTGAGGCTCTTGGGGCTGCCAGATGCATAAAATGCCCCTAAAAAGAAGAGTAACTAGCAGAATAATAAAATACACATCTTTTCAAGTCCACAAAACCGGTATTGCAGAGCACACCATGCACCATTGAAGGTGGTAAAAGGCAAGAAAAGAACAGCACAGCCACTCAATCAGTACTCAGTTCATTGGACCATGGTGAGCGGAATGTGCATCCTCCACTCTATTCTCCCACTCCGAAGCCCCAAAATTTAGTGGGATATACTCTTTGATACATTCTATATACCATAAGCATGAAAAAAATGGCTCTCATTTAGTTTATCTAGCACAATTAATATTCTGAAAGACAAGTTTCTATAAAAGGAGCATTGTTTGTTGCTATTGAATTCTAAGATAAAACTTAAAATGCAGGGTCCTGGTTCAAAATGTAGCGTAAAAGAACGAATCCTTGTTTTACTCGGACTCATAACAGAAGATATTGACAATTTTGGCAAGTTCAATACATCATTAGTATGGAACAGAGTCCCTCAGTGCAAATGTTACAATTTATTCATTTTCCTCATCTAAGTGCCTCTTATCTTATCTTATCTTCAGTGCTTATCTCTTATCTTATCTAGGATCCGCGACTCCACAGAGTCTTCACATTGCAACGTGGTCACACTCGGTCGCTGTGTACTTTGTTTGTCACTTTCTAACATGGTGTACTTATTATTAGGACTCTCACTTTAGTATATAAGTAGTGTACTCAAAGCTGTATATTCCCTAGCTTTGAGCTAATGTTTAATCATACTGAACTACATTCATTCTCGCTAAGCACTAAAGCCTTAGTCTTGATGTCTTAACTTCACGAGACCTAGCGGTGACTGTATGAAAGCAATACAGCCATTATTTACTCTTGTTGAGACATTGGGTCTAACAGCAAACCTGGGGACTCATTTGTTTCATCTCATGAAAAACACAGGCCATAATTTTACTGGACGACATGATGAGGTAGTTGCAACGATTCTGGAGTGGTGGGATACTCATGAACGTGGGGATCTCAAATCAGGTGTATGGAGAGGAAGGGCAATGGATCTTAGAGGCAAGATGTAACCGTAAATTCATTCTTAGAGATGCCAAGCATCGCAGTTTGATGCATGAGTAAACCTTTAAGTCAAGTATGTGTGCCATTATAATTCTCTCTCTGCATTTGATATTCATCATCCAGTTATGACATGCATTTGTTTGCATTGCTCATCTTGCGAATAATGAATCGTATATGGTCCAAATGAACACGTGCCAGAGAGGCACCATTGAAGAGAACTCGGATAGACATTTGCCACTGGTTGCATGTCAAAATGGTAGTGATGTAGTAGGCATCTCATCCTACACCAGCATGTTTGCCAACTTCTATTAGTACATAGATAATCCAGATCTAACAATCATTAAACCCCAGTCGATAATATTACATGAATAGTGTACCATATAATATAATTAAGCAAACTCCAGAGCTTTCATTGCTATAGCCTTCCTCGTGGATCAACATTTCTGAAAATTCGCAAGGATCAGTCTCGGGGCTCATCTCTGACCTTGGAAATCAGTTCCTCATCCTTATCTTCATCTTGGCTTGTCTCCCTCTTACAGGCCTTCAGAGCAAGCGACTATTCATATGCCTGCACCAAGTCTGGCCACGCCTCTCGTACCAACACAGCAGGGAGCCACAGCTTCAGCAGCGACAATGGATTCATGGGCTCCTTCGGTGCCTTCCACTCTGGCAATGGATGCCTCATCCCCTTCACACCTGCCTCTGCAAGATACACCAACATTCTTGGATCCACTTCAACATAATACAACAGTTCTTCATTGAAAAATGGATCCTCCTTGCTGCTCGTAACCTTCAGTATCCACTCATTATCAACTCCCACATGCTGGCTCCCAGCAAACATCCCCCCAAGCGTGAACACTGGCTGCTCAGGCGCCATCGTGTACCATCACATCATGATCAATGGCCATATGATCATCTGAAAATGCTTCATGATCTCCAACTTCCAGCCCCACTCAAAGTAGCGCTTGCATAGCGACGTGAGTGTGGGCAGGGACAGCTCTCGGCAGGACCACTGTATGTCGTGGGATATAGTGATGGTGGGATTAGCATACCCGAGGAGCATGTTGATGTCAGGGAAGAAGGAAGAGACGTGCCCAAATTGCACGAATCAGGCTAGAGAGGGAGAGAAGGCATCGGAGGGCGCAGCGAGCTCCTGGATGAGCTCTGCACAACATGTTGGTATAAAGGCTTTGAGTTCCGATCTTGTCATGGTAGTAGCCACCTTAAGCAGCAAGTCGGCAAAGCCCAACCGAGTGAGCTCGACAGCGATTTCCATAAAGTTGCAGTTGAACACTCCGGTTTGGGTGCATAGCCAGGATATGAAGATAAGGCTCGCCCTGTTATACCCAAGGTCAGTGAGGCAGTGGACGAGGTACTGCTCTTGTTTGCCCTTGTTGTTGGGTGCACTGTGGTGGGTTGAGGACAGGTTTTGGATGATGGTGTGGGCGCCGTACAGGAAGGCCTCGAGATCATCAGTCAGAATCCCATCAATGATGCCATGTGCATTAAGGAGGGCGAGGTCAACAACAGTGTCACCCGATGCAGTCTGGTGCTCAATGCTGAATGCCTCTGCAAGCTCCTTCATACCGCTCGTCAACTCCTTCTCCATCGGATGTCGATCCTTTGCTGTGTGTGGTCCATCAAATATGAACAAAGGCAGAACTGAGCACTTTAGGAGGGCAGCAATGCAAAAAAAACAATACTATTAGCTCTTTATTTTTGCCTGCCTGACCGTACTCTGAGTGCTTAAACCAAGGAGATACCTCAATACCAAGTCAGAATGTGTGTAATGAAGGGTCGCTGTGATGGAGAGAGAAGGCAGTGAGTGAATTTATAGTGCCAGAATTCTTGAAGAGTGGCCTGAGCCAGTCTCTCAACCTCAACATCGCCGTCAATTCCAAGGCATCACTTGGCAACATGGGAAAGCATGACAACAAAATTGGTCTGGTTTCTCATTTTATCTGCCTCAATGAGGCCTATGTATGTGCTGCTAATCAACAACAATTAATGCCATTAAGCACGCAGAGTCATCTAAGTGCCCCCTCGTTATGATATATAAATTAAAGTACTGGTATGGATACAAATAATCCTTTAGAGCTCATCATGGTCTCAGAATGCCTCTTGGCCATCATCAGAGGGTCCAGCAGCACTATACAATTGTGTTGTTATTGGGTTGACAATGGCTTGGACCTCTTAGGACTCATTATTATGTAGAACTGATCGTCAGAGTGAGGAGACAAAAACATACCTGCCAACTTCTCTTCAAGCAGAGGGTGTGACATGTAGAGAGCTAGCTTCCTGATTTTGGTTACAAGAAAGACGTGAACTTAGCGAGATATTTCTCATGCTTCTTGTCAGAGAGATGGATGGGCTTGGTCACAAAGTCCCATATGAAATCCAGGTAAGTATGTAGTTTGGTGTCGAAAGCAATGACCTTTCTTAGAAACATCATGCCATAAAATGCTGAAAGGTCTTCAGTTATCAAGGATCTTCTGCAGATCAAAGGTGTATGGGTACCCAATGTCACCATTCAGAAATATGCACTGGAAAGGGGGCTGATGAAGGATGTCATAATGGTCAAACTTGAAGACACCTTGTATGCTGCCTAATGAAGTCAAACTAAATGGTGCACAATGGTTGGCAAAGGCTGAATCAGATCCAGGAATTTAGAGAAGAATACACCTTTAGAGCAAACACATACAGTCTAGTGCGCTTCTCGGGGTTTCAATTGTGACAATTAGGGGAATACTCGCAATGGTGCATTTGCATCAACTGATACATATGGTTCATGATCCTGATAATGCAACTGTTTCCATGGTCCCTCTTGCACCACAGATGTTACTGAGATGCATGTTTTAGGAATCAAGGATCTGGGAAAGGAAACAAAGATGAGCAACTGGTTTATTATGCCTGTCTGAGGTCTCATTAATGTTGGTGCAAGTAAATGACAGAGAGTAAGTAATAGATTTGGAGCCGATTGTTCACAAAGACATGGTAACCCTGCCGATGACTGGTAGACGATACAACCATGGTCAACTACATCAATGGAAGCCCTCTCACTGATCCTCTCAAAGCTCCGAAAATGAATCCCAGCTATTCTGTTGCCCCTGCTTGGAGAATCAAGCTGCGTAATTATTGTACTTCTACCTGCAACACCATCTTTTCATTGAGAATTAGTACCCGGCTAAATGCAGATTGATCTCTCCTTGTTGTTACATATATCGCTGCTGTGTGTCAAAATTTGGGAAGACCTTTGTTCTCATCAGAATTGCCATGCCACAACTCAAAGCTTCTCTCTATAGGTGTCTTCTGAAACAGTGCTTCATCCTTTATGTGAGCAATACACCTCAGTCCATCTTTGTCATCCTCTCTCTTGTTACTATCACCAATCTGAGTATAAACTTCCTCCTTCTCCTAACCACCAACTCTCATGGCTGCCCAAACAGATAGTTCAGCAGGTTTTACTGCCAACGATATTGTCGCCATTTCAAAAGTTCTTGATATTGAGTTGAATTCAATCATTTTACAAGGTCAATTGATTGGTACGAACTCTCATAACCTCCTTAATTTTCAGTCTAACCTTAAAGACATGTGTAGGCATATATACTGGAACTGTGGCCTTCACATTGTGGAACATCTGTGAGGTTTCAAGAAAGCATGATGTCCCTATGCATTGAAGAGCTTCACGGCGTGCACTGGTGAAACTAAGAGCAGCCTAGCATGAACACACACCAAACCTACACTCAATCCCACTAACACACACACACCAATCTCTATAAGTGCAGAGGGGAGCAAGGAATTTAATTCTACTTGTGCACTGACAGTATCTCAACAAATCTCAAGAGCTCTCTCTCAATGGCCCGATGCAATGCGAAGTAACCAGCAATATCTCAAGTTCTCTTTATTTCTCCTCTGAAGCTTTTTACAAGAGAGCATGGAGTACTACGCAACCCTCAAGGCAAAGACTTTCATAAATTTATACAAATGGACGCACAGATCTGCGAAAATGACACAGTCTGCACAGTGAGCTCACTAAGTACGAATCACCACTAGGTCCAACTGCGCACAACTTCACCTTCTTCTTCGCTTGCTAAACCTGAGTCCCAACTTGTCACGACAAAAGCCCGTTCAGTGAGCTTGCTAGTATGAAGTGCCACTAGGTCCAACTGTGCACACCTTCGCCTTTCTCTAGTCTGCTAAACCTGAATCCCGACTTGTCACAAATGAGGCCCTTGGCACTCTCAAACAAAACACAATAAACCCTCAAACAAACAGGTATTGCACCCCACAAGCTCACTAAGTAACAAGGCACCACCAGAGTTCTTTCAGCCAGCGTGCACCTACTACACCTAGTGCAGCTGTCACAGAGTAGCCTGATTAGGCCAATTCCCACACAAAACCCACAATTCTCTCTTACACTGCACCAGAAATGGAACAGAGCTTTCTCTCAGATGTAACCAAGTATACTCTCAAAGCCGGCGCAGCTTCACTGCCTCCGGATCTCTTATTTATCTCAAGTAAACCGAAGTTTATTATCCAAAATCTCTCTCTGATTCTATTTCTCTGCGAGCTCGCTATAACCAATGAACCCAGAAGCCAACTAATGACTCTCTTGCCAAAATACAGTCTCTCAGCACTTGTCTGTCACAATTTCCAAGGCTAGCGACTAGCAGGCTCACTACGCAAGGCAGGAGACCTACAGATTCCAAGCTAAGCCTTTTCAATGCAACCGAAGCCATTTGCACTGTTCCTGAGCAGAGAAGAGGGCAAATAGTAACTTGAATTGTACACTGCCTAACTGGACTACTTATATACTATGAGCAAAAGATGATTACAAACAGTCCATGAGTACAGAAAAGGGTATAGATATTTCGATGCATTTCTATGGTTTTCGATGTCAGTCTGCCACAGCTGTGGTATTCCTTGGCAGGTGAGTCAGACTGCCTCTGATTGGTCTCATCAAGGTGTTGTGATGATGGTGCATGTCAAAGTCACCTCCGTGGGCCTAGGACCTTGGTAGCTGGCAATTAAGCCCATAGCATCTCTCTTCTGGAGCTCCTTTCTGGTGAACAGCTCCTTTCTTAGGCATATTAGCCATCGGGTCTTTTGGGTTGCTAGCAAACTTGCTAATCTCTTGGCCAAAACCCTTGTCTTAGGCCTGCCTCATGATAGCTCTCCATTTCCATCCTTGCATGAGGTTATCTCCGGATTTTCAGGCACCATGCTTCTTTCATTAAGTGAGCACATGGTTATCATCATTATGTTGTGATTCACCTCTAAGTTCATCCTACTGATGCGTGTGCAGGTCAAGCTTATTGGAAGGAGTGAGCTCACTAATTGGCCTTTCTGTCAAGCCTGCCCTTCAGGTACAGTGCTATGACCAAGTCCTTGGTTAGCTCTGTTGTTTCTGTTGACATACTGCAACATCACTTCAGTAACCTCGCTTAGAATAGGTATCCACATGTCTGCTTAGCAAGCTCCCTAAGTGTAGCCTATAAGCTAATGCTTAAACATGCCAAATCACGAATTTACATGGGTAGCCACACCGCAGGTGTGACAGCATACTCTCCTGTTTCTGCAATACTGAAATCAGTCATGCAGATACCAAAAAATTTCAACCCATTGGAGAGCCATGATTGTGGCTATCATAATCCTTCATATCATGGCTGCCATCAAATTTGCCCTCCATTGGTCATATATGCACCTCATTTTCGTCAAACATGGGCAAACCGTTGTGGATGAATATCTGGCATCTTTGAATGACAGGAACATACAAATTCCCATAGAGATCACAGGCATCATCTCCACTATCTGTGCAGACTCTGCTATGGTACCATGACTCCATTGAGTATGTGTCTGCACCAACGTTAAATGTCATCTTTATTCTACATTTGGCGCTGCTGGATGGTTTGGGGAAAGCACCGGCCTATTGTCGTGCTTCCAATCCTTTTTCTCATATCCAGAATTGGTGTGACAATCCCTGCCCTCTAATATTTCCTGCTTATGCTGGGTCAATCCAGTTCTCAAAGCCATCATGTCATACCAAATGTTCATTGACCCATTGGCAGAGGCATCCAGTGATCTTCTTCTGGTTCTCTACCTGGTATTTATCCTTGTGACGACCCTTTGGTGCACCTTGATGATCATTTTCCATATCTTGAGTGTTGGATGGGCCAGCACTGGATCAGAGAGACCATTTAAAGTGTACCACCATGTTATAGAAAATTTGGTCGAATCTGCAACTCTCTATGCAATATTGCTGCTCCTAGATATAGTCTTCATGGCTTGCCTGGACATGGCACTGGAATACACAGACATCATGGCAGCAGTTGCAAGAGTACAATAAAAATCATTACTTTCTTGGTATTGACAACCACTCACTGCAATGTACTAGGGAGTAGCCCCGACACTTCTCATTGGGCACATTGCTGCAGGACAAGCATGACCAGATGACTCTTGGGAGAGAAGTGTGATGTCATCACTTCATTTTAGGTGAGATAGTGAACAGATGGGTTCCCAGGACAATGCTACACAGAGTGTCATAGTTGATAATGGCCTTGAAGTTCCACCGGAAAGAGAGGACAACCTCAAGGGTGCCTTTGAACATAGGGTGAATGATGAGGATTCTGTTTGATTATATGGCCATTGGTTTACAGAAGTGCACCACTAACAACATTTTCCAATCATCCAATGTGCCGTTGTCATGCCCGCAATGTGTCTAAGGGTGTAATTTTGCAAAATCTACATACCTTATGCGTTAGCAAAGCAGAAGAACAGAGAGTGGCCTAACAGTGCAAATGGCATGCGAAGAAGCAAGGTCACCGAGGTTGAGAGCTCTATGATAGAAACAGAAGCAACAGAATTAAACATAAGGACTTCGTTGTTGCACTGTACCTTATGGGCATGCAGGACAATAAGGCCAAAGAGTGAGCTCACTCGCACAAACATCCATCTGCAATAGAGAATTCAACATTCAGTGGGATGCGCTTGTACACAGGCTGGGACTAATTTAGATAACTACATGTCTATAATCTATGACACGTAGTCCCTGGAGATCCAGAGAAAAGATATCACATGCAGGGGTAATCAAAAGAACCCTGGGCATGGCCTAGAAACAGACTTCGGCCAATGGGAATAGCGAGCAGGCTCAAAATCCAAAGCATTCCTTGGTTACCGAGTCTAGAATATGACGCTGTCACCTTCGGAGCAGAACCAAAAACCAAATACGAAGTGTGATTGGTGATCGAGGATTAAGCAGCTATTGAGTACAAGTCAGCGAGCTACTCTGCTGCTAGGGCGAGCAACATCAACATTGCTTAGCTCTTTGAGGATACTAAAAGGAGGACCAAGTGGCACTCTGCCAAGGGTGTTGCGCCCATTCGGACAAAGGATTATTGGCCGACAAAGGATTTAACTTACTAAAAGGCTGTTTGTAATAATCAATCACCCGTAGTATAAGTAGGTAGAATTTCACATAGTAAAGACAAGATACCTACCCCTCACGTACAGTAATAAAGTTTCAGTTTGGATCTGGACTTGTTGCAACGCATAAGAGTTAGTAGCTTCGAGTCTCATCTAGAACACAAGTTTAGCGAGCTCACAGAGAAATAGAACAAGGGAAACATTTTGGATAAAAACTTCGGTTTACTTGAGATAAGAAAGAGATTCGGCGGCAGTGACACTGCACCCATCTTGAGAGTTTGCTGAGATAAATCTGAGAGAAAAGCTCTGTTCCATTTCTGGTTCAGTGTAAAAAGAGAATTTGTGTTGTGTTGGCCTCTGTGTAGGTCTTGAGTAGTTGCAAGGGAATCAGCCAGATTGAGCTGTTCTAGCAGTTGCACAAAGTGTGACAGGTGTGTGCAGTTGGATCTCGCAGCACCATTGTTAGGGCGAGCACACTGTGTGTGAGGACTTGTGGGGACAGTTTTTGAGAGTATTTTGTGACTTGATTGGGAGTGCCGAGGGCCTCTATTCGTGACGAGTTTAGGAGTCTGGTTTAGCAACTAAGCAGAAGACAGTGGCACATGCAGATTAGATCTAGTGGCAGGTCATACTTAGCAAGCTCACTGACTGAACTTGGTCAATTTGCAGATCTGCATATTCATGTGTTCCGGCTATTGAAATATAATTTGCCTCGAGGGTTGCATGGTTCACCGTGCTCTCTTGTAAAAGCTCTGAGGAAATCGAGAATTTGAGAATGGCATGAGAGAAATACGTTGTTACATGCATTGTTCTAGCGAGCTCGCTGAGATAAATTGAGATATTGTTGGCGCGCAATTGGAATTAAAATCCCTTGCTCCCCTCCGCACTTAAGGAGATTGTGTGTGTGTGTTTTGTGGGATTGAGTGTGTGTTTTAGTGTGTTCACGTTAGACCATACTCAGTTTCACAGGTGCCCATCACCAGCCTCGTCATTTGGAGCCCACCGCGAGTGGGAGTTTTCAATTGTGCCAAGATAGTATCGTGATTTGTTTTAACAACTCACTACTCGGTGCGACAAAGCTACAATAAGCTTATCAAAAATTCCGCCAAGGAGTAAATCCGTTGGACATGTTCCTAATCAGAACACTTCTGACACCGAGGGTACTACCTCATGAAAGAGATTGACTATCCGCATGCCACCAGGCCAAGGACCATCTCAGTCTAGAGAACCGACAAATAGATCAGCAAAAGCGGCAAGAGGATTAAGTGTTCCCCAGATATACCCATTCCCGGCAGCAGGACACACAGCTAGTAAGGGTAGATCCAATGCAGACATCCAAATGTGGCAAGAACCTGTTCCTGTTACCATTACTCAAAGATGCTCAAGCAGTTCTGGTATTCCTGGTCCCACAGGTACAGTCAGAGCTCCTACTATGAGCTCACAACCTATTACAAACCCCAGATATTTCATACCCCCGTTCCGTGGTAATATCACCATGGCACCCTCTATGCCTGGACCAAATGAAAAGTCTGCACCTAGATTTGAGAGCTCTACAGATCCTGAAGAGCTAGAGAGATTCTTCACGAGATTAGAGGAGTTGTTCAATAAAGTGCCGTAGTCACTGATGTAGAAAAGAAGAAGTATGCTGTTAGCTATACTGACATCAAAATGGAAAAGCAGTGGAAAGTTCTAGAGTATTACAAGACTGGCACATCTGCAGAGTTTAAAAAGGATGTACTGGGTAGTTATGACGGCGCCCTGGCTGGCGACCGTGATGCTATGCAGGAAATGAAACAACTTGTATGTCGATACAGACTCTCTCCGATCCAAGAAAGATCAAATTATATGTTGTTCAAACGAGAGTTCCAAGTCCTGGCGGTGGTTCTCAAGAGCGAAGGCGTATGTTCAAACAGAGAACTGGTGGATCAGTTCCTTACTCCAATGTCTGACAGGTTATACAACTCAATGAAGCTGAGGATGGAATGATTGAGCCTACCAGCGGGAAAAATGAGCAGAGATCCTGCAAATCCCTATACCTTAGAGGAAGTCATGGCCAGTGGGCTTGACATGCTCCAAGGAGTGTTTTCAGCAATGGATAGAAAGCGAGACGAAGCGCACGGACTAGACACGGCTGCTTCCAGTACGAGAGAACTGCATGGAGTCCGCTCAAGCACGAGGAATAACGCGAATATTGCTGAAACTGTGGTAAAACAAGAAGATGTGGAAGGTATTCTGGCCTCAATGAAAGATATATTTGAGCAGCAGGTGCAGCAAGCTCAACAGGAGTGGCAGCGGATTGCAGCTTTAGAAAAAGCTTTTGTCGAGTAGCAGAAAATGATCACAAGCTTCTTGCAGCAGCAGCAGCAACAGATGCAGGCGCAGCAGTATAATCCATACAATGCACAACTGGCACTGTCTGGTTTTGGCAGCGCACCCAGACAAATGAATACTGGAGCAAACCCACTAAGTAGGATGGAATGCTGGTTCTGTGGTGAGAGTGGACACATGAATGCTGATTGCCCGACAAGGATGGACTATCTAAACATCGGAAAGATAATGATGGTGTGAGGAAGGGCGCGTCTTCCTGATGGAGGCAAATTCCCTGCGGGTATAAAAGATCCCCTCCCCAAAAACCAGATTGACGAATACTATTCACGACAGGAGAAGAATGTGAGCCAGAATGTGTTGATCACTGGGTCTCTGACCCCTGGCCTCCTAAATGTGACAGGTTCCTTAGCAATGCTACTCCAAGAAAAACAAGACTTGGAGCATGAGCTGTACAAGTTAAGGTCACAAAACGTGAATACGACACCGGGCCCTCAGACAAGAAGTAGAGGATACAAAGTAGATGAAGCCGGTAGAGAGCTCCCTATAGAAGAAGAAAGGAAGCAGGGTTTTTATAAGCGTTCAATGAAGGCAGGCGGTAACCAAAATAAGACTAGTGGAGTTGCCAGGTCTGGTTCACCATCACCCTGGAGGACGTAAACAAAAACCAAAAGAAAACCAGTGGCAATGTGGTTGAAAAGAAGAGAGTAACAGTAGAAGAGGGTGAGGATTCGGAGGACGAAGCACCCACAGAGAATATACTGACCCCACAGGTGGTAGTACCACGCATACCTAAAGACTTCTTTGGCACGCACGGCAACCCTAAGGTGGCAGGCGAGGGAGGTCCTGAGAAAAAGAAAGAATTCAAGAGAGGATATACCCCCTATCCTTCAGACTCAAAGGAACCTGCATATAAAATCAGGGCACCGATTCAAGAGCGAGGCAATAGAGCCGAGGTCATGGAGAGGGTCATGAATATGGAGGTACCAATAACGGTTGGAGAGCTTCTATCATTGTCGAAATTACAAGATGATGTGAAGAGTGAACTCACTCTGAAACGGATTGCGTTTGGCAAGAAGGGAAAGAATGGAAAACAGCAATTCAGATACTTCATCGAGGAGGATTTTGAAGAAGGAGGGACAGAAGATGAAGAGACAGAGAAAGTCTTTCCCTTCAAGGGAGTAGAAACAGAAGAGGTGGAAGGGCTGCCGGAGGGAGCAATTCATATTTCGAAGCTGCCCTTCATCAGTAGCTTCATGGTGTTGACTGAAATGAGAAATGGCATGCCCGTGGGCTCACTAGTTTAGCAAGATCCATTCTTGCAGTACATAAATGAGGCAGCCGAGTGCGGTGAGGAACCCAAGGCTGTATATGTAGCCAAGGATTCACAAGCCATACGCTCAGTGTTTCCGCTCATCAATGGTGTCAAGAAGTTAGAGAGCTTGCATGATACTGGCTCTCAAATCATATCAATGTCTGAACGTATTGCAGACTGACTAGGCCTGATTTATGATCCTGATATAATCATAAACATGCAGTCGGCAAACAAGCAAGTGGAGAAATTGTTGGGCATGGCCAAGAATGTGCCGTTCTTATTCGGTGACATTACAGTGTATCTACAAGTACACATTATATGTGATCCCGCATACGATGTATTGCTAGGGAGACCGTTTGACATGTTAACTTTGAGCACTGTATATAATAACACTGACAGTGGACAAGTGATAAAAATAAAAGACCCGAACTTGTTACGAAGTGCAATGGTGCCAACGTTCCCATGTGGACAGTGCTGCGAGAGGTCGAACAGGGTTTTCAGTGATCAATGATTTGATCGACGATCAAGGAGAGCTGGCCCTAATTATAGAAGAAAAATATAACAGAGACTTCTTGATTGGTGGCTATGCTCTACCGACAGGATCAAAAACATTTAGAAGAGAAGAATTACAGGCGACCTACACAGTAGCAAGCTCACTGGTGAGAGGCAAAGACAAAAAGGCATGCAGGACATTGTCTTTGTATTTTGGGGTGCTTAAAGATATCAGAGATGTTTGTGAACAACGAAGACATGTAGAGGAATCTGACAGGATGCTGGAGGATAATCCAAGTAGATGGATTAGAACATATTTCTATGGGGAAATTGACCCGTTATATACTCCACCTCCAGTTGGCTTGGTCAAAGATGTGTTCACAACGAGAAAATACAAACCAGTGGTGCAGAAAGTGAGGCCAGTAACAGGGGGGCTGCCCTCCGAATTCAGGATCGAGCAAAATATCAAGGGAGATCCCCTAAAAGATATGCCGACCCTTAGTGAGCGGCCTCCCAACTTCACACCAACCAGGAGGTACATGGAAGAAAGGAAAGAACAGATCAATAAGGTGCATAAGGAAGAATTCCTATGGCCTGAGGAGAGAAAGCTCATGCATCATTTTATGATGGAGCAGAACACAGGTTTTGCCTGGGATGATACAGAAAGGGGTGCATTCAAGGAGGAATACTTTCTGCCTGTAACTATCCCAATAATAGAGCACACGCCCTGGGTACAGAAGAATATACCAATTCCACTGGGAATATTTGATGAGGTCTGTAAGATCATACGCACAAAGATACAGGCTGGCGTGTATGAGCCTTTGAACTCCTCATACCGCTCACACTGGTTCTGCATCGTCAAGAAAGATGGCAAGAGCCTCCGACTCATACATAGCCTGGAACCCTTGAACACTGTAACAATAAAGCACTTGGGGGCACCGCCGGCAACTGACAAGCTCACTGAACACTTCACTGGTAGGTCCTGCAGAGCTACATTAGATCTATATGTAGGATACAACGAGAGGACATTGGATGAGGAGTCAAGAGACATGATGATGTTCCAAACACTGTTCGGAGCGCTATGGCTAGTGACACTGCCAATGGGATGGACCAATTCAGTACCCATCTTTCATGATGATGTAACCTACATTCTGCAAGAGGAGGTTCCACACATAACTATACCTTACATCGATGATGTGCCAGTACGCGGACCAAAAACCCACTACGAGACAAAAGACGGGGGTTACGAGACCATCCCTGTGAATGATGGCATATGAAGATTCATATGAGAGCACTTCCAGAACGTGAATAGAGTCATGCAGTGCATGAAATATGTGGGAGGCACATTCTCAGGACACAAGGCGGTGCTGTGCATGTCTGAAATTATGGTGGTCGGTCATAGATGCACTTACGACGGGAGGAAGCCAGAAACCAATAGGGTAGGCATCATCATGAGGTGGGGGCCTTGCCAAGACTTAGGCAATGTCTGCTCATTCCTAGGCACTGTCAGCATGCATTGCATATTTATAAGAGACTATGCAAAGAAAGCGGAACCATTGACCAAGCTCACACGGCTTAAGGAACCCTTCACCTTCAAGAAAGACCAAGAGGAAGCAATGCAGAAGCTGAAAGACGCACTGCAAGACTGCCCCTCGTTAATGCCACTGGATTATGAGATAGACTCGCCCATAATATTGGGCGTAGATACCTCATATAGAGCTATAGGATTTTATATCTGCCAGCTCAATCCAAATAGCCCTAAGAGGAGGAGATATGCAAGGTTTGGGTCGATTGTGCTAAACAAATGAGAAGCTCACTTCTCGTAGCCTAAGAGAGAGCTGTATGGATTGTTCCGTGTGCTGCATGCCTGCAGACACTGGCTATTCGGTGTTAGGAAATTAGTGGTGGAAACGGATGCAAAATATATTGCAGGAATGTTAAGGAACCCAGACGAGGTTCCCAATGCCGCAATAAATAGATGGATAGAATTGATCCTAATGTTTCATTTCATGTTAGTATACATTCCTGGTGAGTGGCATGCACCAGACAGTCTCTCGAGGCAAGACTTCCAACCTGGGGACAAAGAATATTTGAATCCGGAAGAAGGGTATAAACCTATTGACAAGGAATTAGAAATAGTCAATGAGACAAAAGAAGAAGTCTTAGATATCACAGACTTCAAGGAAAGAATAGATACGTGGCATGGCTACGTGACCATAGCCCGAGCGGTACATGATTTCCATGAAGAAAAGGTTATAAAAAGTGTGTTAGACACAGCTGACATCCTCACAGTTAGATATAACAAGGGAGTGTTCCTGCCAGAAGAAGCGGAATTCACAGAGTCAGCAGACTACCTTGAGGAACGGAGGAGTGGGTACACAAAGATGTTGGATAGGCAGCTCGCTAAAGTCATACAATGGCATGCGAATCCTACTGAACGTCTAGAGGGTTTTACTGACAACCAGTATAGAAACTTCATTCGCTATGCAAAGAATTTCATGGTGGATAAAGGAAAATTGTACCAACAGAATATGGAATCAGAATACAAGCTAGTAATCTATCCGAAGCGTTGCATGTATATTATGAAAACCGCGCATGACCAGCTAGGCCACCGCAGTATGTATGCGATGAAGGTGCTAATTAAGGAGAGATTCTGATGGCCAGAAATGGAGAGAGACATTACATGGTATGTCAGTACTCGCCATATATGCCAAGAACACCAGAAGACAGTGATAAAAGCGCTGCCAATGGTATCATTCACACCCTCGGTCTTTCAGGTGTTGCATGCAGACACCATGCACATGCCTAAAGCCTCGAATGGGCACAAATACATTGTACACGGCCGGTGTGCGCTCACTAGTTGGATGGAAGGAAGAATGCTGGCGAGTGAGACAGCTCAAGCGATCAGAGAATGGTTGTTCGAAGACATCATATGTAGATGGGGATGCTTATCCCTCATCATAATGGATAATGGGAAGCCCTTCAAGGCAGCTCTCAAATACCTAGAGAAAAAGTACGGGATTAGAGGCATATTAATATCGCCTTATAATTCTCAAGCTAATGGAAGGATAGAGCGACCACATTGGGATGTCCGGCAGGTGCTCTATAAGGCGTGTGGTGGGGTAGAAAACCAGTGGCATCACTACTTCATCCTCATAATGTGGGCTGACCAAATTACCATAAGAAAAAGGATGGGATGTTCCCCATTCTTTGCCACAACAGGAGCGCATCTGGTCCTACCATTAGATGTACTAGAAGCTACCTGGCTAGTGGAGTACCCTGGAAGAATTGTTGAAGATTGGGAGCTCCGTGGGCTAAGGGCAATAGCACTACAGAAACATGCGGATAAGGTTGAGGAGATGTGCCAGAATATGGATGCGATGAAGAGAGAAAGGACATTGCAGTATGCTAAGATGAATGCAAACAAGATCAAGGAGTTCAAGTTTAAATGCGGCAACCTGGTCTTACTACGAAATAGTCAGATTGAGAGCTCATTAAACACGAAAATGAAACCACAATACTTGGGCCCCTTGGTCATCGTACATCGCACCAAGGCCAGCAATTACATTTTAGCCGAGATAGATGGAGCCATAATTTGTTCTAAGATAGTGGCTTTTAGGGTAGTACCATATTTAGCCCAAAAATCCATAGATTTGGAAGGCAGGGTACTGGAACTCATGGATATGTCACATGCGGAGTTACAGAAACTCATGGACTCACCAGAGCTTAAAGATAAAGTACCAGATAACTTCATGGATGACTATCCAGAGACCGAGAACCTTAAAGTGTCAAAAGACATTAACTTAGACAATTAAACTTAGAGAGCTCACATCAGAGAAAAAGCAAGACTCCTGACAGGCGGTGTATTATGACATGTAAAGACAGTATGAGGCCATTAGTAGCTAATGGCAAGAAGAGAAAATTAGCTAAAAAGTACGAGCTAACCACTACTGGATGATGAGATAGGCCCTGGATACTTCCGGAATGCTACTTCTAAAGTAAACTAGCAAAGAGTAACAGTAAGGGAGCAGATAATCAACATCAGTAGCAGATAACTGGAAAGAAATGTAGCAGGACGAGGAAACCAAGTGACCATTACCATTACCAACAAGAGAACCAGAGATATCAATGATGAAGGGCCAGAGACTAGAAACACGAAGGCTCCAGGACAATCAGGGTCAAAATAGGAGCCTCGCATCCAGGATCTGCAGAAGTGGCACCATCAGGTGAGCCAGCTTCAGTACCAGAAGCAGATAGAGCCCCTTGGATTCCAGAGAGTTCGCTGAGAAGGAACGTCCACTGTCTCTCTGGAGCAAAAATGGTGTGATGGAGCATGACGAGGTCACCCAGGATGGCACTCTCGAGCTTGGCCAGGAATTCAGGCGACTTGATGCAAAGACCATCCAAGGACACCCCTTGTGGAGATGAGGGAAGAGCCTCGCTAAGGGCAGCATTTCCGCATTCCCTGGAAACTAAAGAGGGGAATGAGAAAAAGGATAAATCCGAAAGAGAAATAGAGAAACTCACTGGTGCTGACCAGACCAAGAACTGAGGACACCCGTCTATCAGATCCACCGCAAGAACGAGTAGTATAGAGCTCATGGGCTGAAGAATACAGGAAGATGTGACGAGACTGCTTCGAGTCGCAGTCAGAATCCTTCTGGTAGTGCCTGGAAGAGGAAGCCTGGGGAGCTTGTAGTCAGCATATTGAGTTGGTGAGCTCACTAAAAGAAAGAACTTATGGAGCCAGAAGTGGGGCAATCCAAGAGAGAATGATCGTTTCCGTTGCAATGGAAACAAGCAGAAGGTTCATCCTAAAGAACAGAGCTTTTAGTGTGGGGGATATCTTGAAAGAACTCAAGATATCTCACCTTGGAAGACTCTTTGCGCTTCTCGCCAATGACAGCCTCGCCAGACCTGCCTTTGGAAGGCTTTGTAGCCTTGGAAGGAGTCGGCTTGGAATTGTTGTCGTCAATGGACATCTTGAGGATACTGTCAGTTAGCGCACGGAACAGAGACATTTGGGGAATCTACAAAAGAAAGCATACTTTGATGGATTCGGACTTGGAATCAGAATGGTCAGCTACCTTGTCAGGCTCACCATCGGCAGAATCGGAACCAGAATCTACAATGGCAGGAGACCTCTTGAGAGCGCGGGCTTTGCCTTTGCTGTGAGTAAATGGAGTCTAGAATAAACCAAATAAGTATGAAGAAGAAAGATAAAGGAGAGAGAAGTACATCATGGCGAGGGCCAGTAGGAGCAGAAGCAGGACGACCAGACTCGATGACGTGCTGTTCAGACTGGACCCAGTCAGTAATGGTCTTCAAGACCTTGTGAATAGGCTGCTTTGAGGTGTTGGTATGAAACTTCTTCTCGACGGTGCTGCGAGCCTTGAAAATGAACTCCTTGAACTCCTTGTCCTTGATGAGTTCGTCCTTGTGAGCCTCGAGATACTTCTGCAAAAACGAAGTTAATACCACTACAAAAGGTAGTGAGCTCACTAAAAAGTCGCACCATATACTCATGGAGCTGAGCCATATTATCAGACGCAGTAACACTGAGGTTCTGGCAAAGCTGCGTGATAACAGCCTTGATGGCAATAAAGGGCATAACAGGAGTAGCAGGGAAGGCACGTTGGAAAGGGTTGTAGCAGAAAGTAAGCTAGAATGCGAGTACAATTGAGAGATATGGTGGTGGAGGGAATATACCAGCAAGCTTGCTCAGCTTTTATACCAGAAGTGCAGCAGCTACAGCTAAATAGGTATATTGAACCAAGACCATTCATAACTCAGAAGAAAATAAATTTCTGACAAGTATGCACCCCGAATTTGGAAAATAACAACGGATGCGACTAAGTCAGAAATTGATTTGAAATTTAAGATAAATTTAGTGATGGGTGGTGTTGATGACTGGGGACAGTCAATTCTTTTTAGTGTGGGGGATATAGTAGGTATATGCAAGTATACCTTCATATCTTTTAACATTTAAAGTGGAAAATTGGGAAACAAATTTTCGATGATACGAATACCACACAGAGGAGATTGATCAGGCCAGATCAGGATTGCTTAACGATGACAGTGATTTAGAAAAAAATGACACCTGATGCTGAAAAACTAGAATAAAAATGGAGACAAGTGGTGGACAGACTGGTATGGAACAAAGAAAAAGCCTGCCAGGAACCCGTGAACTAAAGACAAGAAAAACTGGCAATGAAGACCAGAAAAGAAGACAAACTGAGAGAGAGCTCATACCAGGAAGGGGATAACGTGTAGCTGATGCGGATCAGGGTCGCAGAGCAGGACAACAAAGCCCTAGACTTGAGAACTGTGGTAGGCTAAGACGCGATCACACGAAGAGAAAGCAAGAAAGACAAATGATATTTAGAAGGGGCCCGGGATGCAACAAGTCCAAAATATGAGATATAAAACAGACAAGAGGAGCCCACAGGCTGAAAACAACCAAGAAAGATGTATATACATGTATCTACTCAGAAGCTTCAGCTGTGCCCTCACTGTCACCACCCTGAGTACCTGAAGGACCAGCTGCCGGCTCATCCTCACCCCCATCAGCCTCACCCTCGTCCCACATCAAAGCATCGTTGTCGAAGGCATGTACTCAGGACCTTCAGGGAGGTCGAGAGACAGGCCAAGAGAGTGCTGCAGACCGTCGTCAACGATGAAGCTGCGAACTTCACGATAGATGCGAGACAGGTCATTGATGAGCTTGTTGCCACCTCAGCGCTGGTGAACTGATCCAGGCTCTCAGCAATGTTGTGAACAACATGGTTCGCGAGCATGAAAACGACCATGGTAAAGGTAGCCAATGTGCTCCAGCTCATGGTCGATACCGCAGAGCTGCATGATGTTATGACAAAGAGCTAGAGAAAACTCAGTAAGCAAATGCTAGAAAAGAAAATATAGGAAGAACATACCAGGAATGTTGTACTGCACGAAAGTAGTGAGACACGAGGTAATATCGTGCATCTCACGAGCGGTGTAACGAGCAGAACATCCTCCGTGATGACCCTCCCGCATCGATCACAGTCAGCACCTGGGTACCAGTTGTTCCAAGTGCAGCCGAGTTGACAGTGAGCACATGGGAAGCAAGTCTTCTCATAATGGTAGAAAAAGGAGTTAGACCAGAGAAGATAAAAGAGATAGCGAGCTCACATCAGGAGCACACACGTAGTAAGCGTAACAAGAAGAATGAGCACCAAAAGTGTGTTCTTGTTACCATAACAAACAGGACTAGGAGAAAATCAGTTGGGAAAAGAGAGGAGGAATACAGAACTTACTCGAAGAACTCATCAGGCACAGTGATTAAGTCCTCGAAACGGTAGTCCTCTAGCTCGGCACAACTGTTATGCCTATTGATGGGATGCCCTCTTGATCAGGATCTTGCGCATGGGTGAGCTCGTCAGCTAAGAATTGCTGCTTTGGGCAACCAGAAAACATCCAGTTGGAACCTTGAGGAGTGCTGGAGGCAGCAGACTTAGTAGTTGTTATGCCCGGACTCGGGATAACAAACTAGCAGGACGTAAGGGCTGTATCGCATTCGTACAGTCACCCAAAGTCTGCGTTGTTGCTATCGTGAGCGGTAATAACGCTTAGTCATAGAGACTGAGAGGAAGAATCCGGTATGTATAAACTTAGCTCAAAGCTAAGGGAATCTATGTACAAGTATACGCTACGTTATATACTATCGTTCGGAGTCTGAATACGTGGTTCTGAAGTTGTGCGGTGTAAACGTGTGTGAGAGAATAAATGTAAGTCGTACGATACGAGCGGGTAGCCGATCCGGATAGCCGCTGATAAGGTGAGATAAGCGAAGCGCTGAAGATAAGATAGCGCTGAAGATTAGATATGGAAAAATCATAACATTACCCCCTCGTTAAGGCAGGCATCCCAACTGCTTGTAGATTTCATAGGTAAGCGTCTGGATCGTCCCATGTCATGGGTTCTTCGTCTTTTGCTTCGTTGGCCCAATATTCTTTGACAAGTTGAAGCCATTCGAAGCAGTATTCCTGCAGTGAGTGGACCCATTTCTGAAGTCCGTCAAGTCGTTGGACGAGGTATTTGCAGTTTCCGTTATCCGAGTATTTATGGTCGAGGATAACGGTGACTGTTTTGTACGTTGGCGTTGTTGCGATTTTGGTAGTGTCAAGTCTTCTGGCGCTGTCCTTCCTGTTTTCGTAGTCTTCAATAGCTTCTTGGCATTGCCCATTTCCGAGTCGCGGACCCAAGAGTTGTGCTCATGAGTCCATCCTTTCCATTTGACGAAGTAGTCAATGACTTTGTATGATTTCTTGCCTCGTCTGCGCGAATCGTGTGTGGGGTCGAGAGTCCAAGATGTCTTCAATTTCGAATTCCTCCTCATCATTAATGAGGTTGGGAGGAGGCGGAGGTGGGATTTCCTGATTTGAAGGCCGGTGGGATGTACGGGGTGAGCAGCTTCTCGTTGAAGCATGGATGAATCTTCCAATGTGGTGGGAGCTTCAGCTTGTAGGCTGCTGCTCCTGCTTTTCCTTCGATTGTGAAGAGGCCGATGCGCTTGTCGTCGAGCTTCTTCTTGGGTCGTGGAAGGTGAAGGTTGGTGGAATCCAACCAGACCTTATCGCCGACTTGGTAGTCGCGGGATGTCGTCTTCTTTTGTCGTACTGTCGCTTCATATTGGTTGCAGTCTTCTGAAGTGCGTCACA